>JAXGGS010018118.1:0-25708 GCA_035585475.1 Armandia brevis | reverse complement strand
AGGCGCAGATGCGAAGAGAGGGGGAGAGGCGAAGAGAGGGGGAGAGGCGAAGAGAGGGGGAGAGGCGAAGAGAGGGGGAGAGGCGGAGAGAGGCGGAGAGAGGCGGAGAGGCGGAGAGAGGCGGAGAGAGGCGGAGAGAGGCGGAGAGGCGGACAGGGAGAGTTACAATAGTAAAGACAGCTAGTATTTATAATAGCTCGATCTAAGTACAACTTGATCCACACATTTACAACAATCTACAAGAGGGAAAGTTCGGGCATCAAAAGCTAATCCATTCTGGAATGTATTTTCTAACAGTTTGTGTAGCTTAAACTTCCTGCTTTAGTTTGAACATGCAATAACCAGGTACATGGTGGGCTAGATAGGACCACGTACTTCTGGTTTTGACAAAATCCTAGAAGAATGATTGTTGTGGTCAAGGTTACAAGAAGAAACAGGTACATCAATAATCTGTCTAATACTCTAGCTGCGGCCATCCATTCCTGTCTCGTCTCATCGTCTTTACTATTAGCCGTCAACTGATCAGCCAGGTGATCTAGTTTTTCAGGTAAGTTTTTGACTCCATGGTCAGATCCATCGCTGTTCTTTGCGGAAGTTGTGATGTCTAATGGAGGAATTGTTGTTGAAATCGCTACCTGGGGAGCCATGTCACGGACTTGGGACTTACTGGGAATACTCTCTGAGGTCCTTAAAGTGAATTTCCTAACATTTTTTTTAGGCCAATGCAAGAGCCTATTAGCCCGAATATGACTTTCTTAGTCTGTGATGACATCGCATGACCTTGACCGTGATGATACAAATTAAGAACAACGAGGGTCATCAGAATTGAGAGAGCAGAGAGAACCATTGTTATCATAATGTAGATTGCTGAAATTGAAAGATAAAAAATTTACTAAATGTTTAGAAACATTATTTTGCAGTACCACATTGATTTATTAGATGTTATGTAACTATTGAAGCATTCAAATTTATCTTTTTGAAACTAGTAATGAGTAATGTAATATAGAACTTTCCATTGTGAAAAAAACAATATGCCGTCCACGATGTCCTAGACTTATATTATGAGAGTAATACTGGACTATTCATACTATGGACATCTTTGGAAGCATGGGAAATATATTTGTGACTATTGTAATGATAACTTACATATTATCGGAGTATAATCGGAACTACTGGGTAGAGAGTCAGCCAGGATCAACTGGAACACAGAGAATGAGAGAAGGAGGTTGATGCCAGTAGTAAGGAGGGTTCGCTGATACCCTCCCCTAGCTGGTGCCACTTCTCCCTTAAGCATGGGAGCAATGAGAACTGGCTCAATCTCCCTAACTGCTCACCCTTAGCCTTCCCCGTCGTCGCTCGATCTATCTGCGTTCCTTTCTCCCGATTCTCAATAGATGTATTAAGTAATAGTATTAGTAGTCACCATGTTATTGATATGAACAATGGCTCCTCGAAAGAAAAAGAAGTTATCAAACAGAGAAGAAAAGGTGAATACTATTTTACACGATTATTATTACAGTCCACGAAATCCAGGTGCTTACAGAAGTGTTAGTAATATATCTGGCGAATTAAGAAAGCGATTGATAGATAAACCACGATACATAGGAAAGGGTAAACGAAGAAACAAGTTATCAGTTAGTGATGCAGATGTGGAAAAATGGAGAGAATCACAGGACTATATTACACTTACAAAGCCTCATCAAATTCATTATAAGCGACGTGCTTTTCGTGTCTCTCAAGCTAATGAGCAATTACAGTTGGATTTAGCAGATGTTAGTAATTTATCCAAGGAAAATAATGGATATAAATTTCTATTATGTGTGATAGACATTTTTTCTAAAGAAGCATATGTGGAAGGGATTAAAACTAAACAAGCTACAGCAGTATTGGAAGCATTTGAAAAGATTCTTAATAATAGAGGTTATCCATTTGTAAGAACTATTTTTTCTGATAAAGGTACGGAATTTACAAATAAATTATTTCAGCAATATCTTTCCAATAGAGATATTAAATTTATTACACCAAGTAATCAGGAAACAAAAGCTGCTGTTGTTGAACGATTTATACGTACCATAAAAAATATGATCTGGAAATATATGATAGCAAATGGTACTTATAAATATATAGATATTTTACCAGATTTAGTATTCAATTACAATCATGTTTTTCATAGAAGTATAGGAATGACACCCCATGATGCGAGCGATAAGAAAAATACGCAGCAAGTTTATAATAATTTATACGGCAACTTAAAGCACGCAAAACCAGCATCGCTTAGAAAATGGGCTCAGATAAAAGAAGGAGACATTGTTCGTATCTTACAAGAGAAGACCACTTTTAGAAAAGGATTTCTTGGTAATTGGTCTGAAGAGCTTTTTCAGATATATGGTATATCTAAAAAATCAAATCCATGGACTTATATTTTAAAGGATCATACGGGAACTATTTTAGACGGTGCATTCTATCGTGAGGAAATCCAAAAGGTCAGTAAAAGTAATGATTTATATAAAATCGATAAAATCATTAAAACGGAAGGAACTGGAAATAATAAACGATATTACGTGTCTTGGTTTGGATATCCATCAGAAAATGATAATTCATGGATAAATGCAAAAGATTTGAAAAAGTATCAATCTTAAATGGAAGATGAAGAGGATGACTTTTACGTGGCTTTACCCAGTAATTCTTCTTTCGATTTTTATCCAGATAATTCAGTTGCTCAATATAGAACTAAATTATCAAGACGTTTAAATCTTAATAGAGCAAGATGGAGAGTAGGACTAAGTGAATATGCTATTCCCCGTTTGTGGAATAATATACCAGATTTACAAGGACGCTTTTATATAAAGGAAAAGGAGGATGTTATATTTTCATCATTTGATATACCTTCTGGTGGTTATTATAGAAAGGAAGGAATCGTCAAAGCACTACAAACTACTATATCAAACAGACCATTAATATCCACAGTTTTTCAATTGGATCCAACAGGAAAATTGCGTATAATTCCAGGTGAAGGAGAAACATTGTTTTTTTCGGATTATTTAGGTAGAATAGTAGGATTTCCGGATGAAATAGTAATTGATAAAGAGACTATAGGAAATAAGCCGATTGATCTACACAACGGAGTGTATTCTATTTATATCTATTGTAATATTGTAAAACCGCGATTAGTTGGAGATAAGCAGGTTTCTTTATTACGTGTAACTAATGTGGACTTGTCTCAAAGCAATGATATTATTTCTATGATATATACAAATCCTCAATATCTCTCTGTTTCAAAAGATTTCATAGATACTATTGAAATAACATTTACTGATGATAGTGGTGCTTTAATACCCTTTTTGGGTGGGCGTAGTTTTATTACTTTACATTTCAAAAAAGAAGGATACTAATATTTCAACTTTCCGCTATTATGAGTTCTTCTATTACAAAAGATAAGGGAGGAGACCTATCTTCATCACATTATAAACACCATTTACAAAATACAAAACATTTAAGTGGTGTTTTTTCAGGTCCAAGACAACAAAGAGGATTTGGCCTTGGTGGTTTCTTCAATAGAATCGGAAGACAGGCTATCCCATTACTCACTCAATTACACTCTTCAAACAAATCAAAAGGGTCTACTAAGGATAATAAGATAACATCTCATATAAAGAAACCCAAGAAAAAACGGATATCTAAAAAAAGAAAGACCAAGGTCACTTCTTCTAAAAAATTGAAATCTGATCCCGCTTCTGCATCTTTAGCAGCAAGCGGAAAATCTGGAGATTCCCTTCTATTTTCTAAATCAGATTTAAATAGCGTCGCTGGTAAATCAAAACCACCAGGTCGTAGAAAAGGAAAAAAGAAAAAAATAGGAAAGGATATTTTTAAAAATTAAAATGGGTTTAGTATTACATGAATCTTCTCTTAGTGCTGTAAAAAGTGAATTATCACTTTTCACATTACCCCATACTCAACAAGGAATTGCAAAAAGTAAAATAATAGATTACCATCCTATATCTAGTTTAGATAATGATGTATTAGAATTCACAGTTAGTGGGAGTGGTGAAGATTATTTAGATCCTACAAGTGTTCGATTAGCTGTTACTTGTCAGGTTTTAAGAAGTGATAAAACTGAACTAGATGATGATGAAAAAACAGTTCCAATTAATGATCTTTTAAATAGTTTATTTGGTCAATTACAGATTTATCTAAATGATAAATTAGTTAGCTCATCAGATAATCTTTATGGTCTTAGATGTTACATTGAGAATATTTTGAATTTTAGTAAGGATGTCTTAGATACAAAACTTACGTCTGAATTATTTTATCTAGATAAACCAGGTCCAATAGCATCATGGAATATAGTAAATTTGGGAGGTCCAAATGATGGTATGATTAAAAGATATTCATATATCAAAAAATCGAAACGTATTGATTTAGAAGGTTATTTACATGCTGATTTCTTTTCCACAGATAGATTATTAATGAATGGTGTTAATTTAAAAATTAGACTTGCAAAACAAATACCAGCATTTACATTAATGTCTGCAGAGGCCGATCCAAATTATATAATTAAAATACACACAGCAACAGTTTATGCAAGAAAAGTCAAACTAACAAAAAATCTTTTTGATGCTTACAACGAATTGCTTCTAACAAGGAATGCATTATATCCTATAACTCGTGTAGATATGAGATCATATGCTGTAGCTGATGGAATGTATACACATGTGTTAGATGATGTATATCAAGGATCTCTTCCTGAGAAAATAATAATTGGATTTTTAGATGCTCGTTCTTTTAATGGTTCTTATGTTCATTCACCACACTATTTCAATCATTATGATTTAAGTAAAATTGGTGTATATATTGATGGTTTTTGTGTATCCGGTAAACCAATAGAAACACAGTTTACGTCAGAAAATGATGAAGTACATTGTCAATTATTATATAATTCATTGTTTAATCTATTAGGATTAGATAGTAACACGCAATCATTTGTACCTAATATTACAAGAGAAGGTTATCATAAAGGATATACTTTAATGGGATTTAATTTAACTGAAGATCGTAGTAATGGTGAACATTTTAATAACACTAGATCAGGAAATTTAAGAATTGAACTCAAATGGAAAACAGCTTTACCACACACGATAAATATTATTTTATATGCTGGATTTACCAGCATTATAGAAGTTGATAGATATAGAGATGTTATATATGAACCATCTAAACGATAATTTTTATTACAGTTGGATTGTGATAAATTGACATCTAGATGCACTCACCTGATTTGGATCGTGTTGTTCAATCAGATCCTGTACTTCGCAAATCATTCGGTGGAGTTTTTTCCATAGATACTTTACCAAAAACAATCCAATCATTCCCTTTTTCTTGTATTTGTAATACAGATCCTTCAAATTTACCTGGAAAGCATTGGTTAGGCTTATATTTTGACCATGTACATTTAGATTCATTTGATGTTAATAATTCTATTATTTTTAGACGTCAATCTGTCAATATTCCTTCAGGTGAAAAAGAAATAATTTGCTATTTTATAGATAGTCTTGGTAAACAACCTGAAGAATATAATGAGCAATTGTTAAATTTTATAAATACAACATCAAATCAAATGGAATACTTACACTTTCGAATACAGGATATGTATTCTAATGTATGTGGTGAATATTGTTTATATTTTCTTTACTATTTAACAAGAAAGTATTCATTTCGACGTATATTACAGGTTTTCACAAGAAACTATATTCATAATGATAAATATGTTGTAAAATCAGTTAAATTGATGTTTCCGAAGATATCAAAAGATGTATTTCATTATGTACGACGTATGCTTAAATATCGTGATTCAAAACATCAATCAAGTATGTCACTTACGAAGCAGAAATAAACTAACTTTAAAATGATTTGTTTATTACCTTCTACTAACATTAAACATAGAATACAATACCACACATTACACAATCCAATACATTAAAAAACATTAAAATGATAACCAATTATGGAATAGAGAAGAGGATCTGGGTGATTCAATCGGATCCTGAGTTTTTTTAAGTACAGGTGAGGGTGGAGGTGTTAACATACTATTACCATCATTTACCAGTTTTTTTCTTTTCAAAGGAGCAGTAGAATACATTTTTCTTTGATTACTGACATCCCTCATTTTAGTTTTTTTTACAATTTTTTCAATTTTTGAAAAATCATCATAATCATCATCAGTATTTTTCTTGAGAATCTCTGATTGAACTTGTTTTTCAAGAATAGGTTCTTTTGAAGAACTAAATGCAGGTATTAATTTTTCATCTATTAAAGCATGAGGAACATTAACGTCCTTTAATATTGATTGAAAATGTTCATGTCCAGAAGGTGGAGGTTTCTTAAGAGGTTTCACAAAATGTCTAATTAAATCCACTACATTTCCTTCTTTCTTTTCACCTTTTATGAATATTGATCCATTTGAATCCCATGTTATAGGATGTCCACTATCACTTAAGTGTTTCAACATCATATTTGATTTTTTTCTATAAGATGATGGTATGTGATTTAAAATATCTGTATCTGACATTTTTTTCTCACCCATTGTTTCTTTCTCTGAAGATTCCAGTATATCAGTAAAATGTCGATCACTAATTGTTTTTTCCGGAATACTTTCTGTTGATTCACTATTTTCAGATTTATTAATCTCAGGTTCTATTTCACTATCCCTATCCATTGAAGTTGATTTTTCCTTATCCACTGGTTGATTGTCTATATTGGAAATTGATGTTGATGCTTGAGGAGGAGAAGCTATCACTCTAAACATATCACTATGTTTTTGTTGATCTTTCACACTTTGATGTAAGCGAAGCATTCGTTGAAATAAACCATTATATCTATTGGTTTTTTCATCAGGGTTCATATTTTGGTTTTTAATGATACTTTCTAATTCACCATTAATTCTCGCCAATGTTCTCATTTCAGGTGTAGTAACAGAATCTGCAGCTATCTTAAGTGAGCTATACAAATCATGAGGAATAACATACATTTTGTTAACATCAGACATTTTGTTTTTTGAAATGTGCTAACAGTTCATTCAATATAGGTTGAAGTAAAACTTTAACTACATATGCACCATTATTTGATACAAGTTTTTTTTTTATAATTTCACTACCATACTTTTTATTAACAAGCTTACGTAATAAACCTCTATATTTTTTTAATTTTTCATATTGAGATGAAGACAACGGTATACGCCCAAACAAGACATTTAAAGCTACTTCTCTTAAAGCATTCAATTGTTTTGGAGAGGCAGTTTTAACTAAAGCTATACGTTGTGATCTATGAGCTAATGTTAAACATTCAATATAATGAATAGACAATCTAATAATAGTAGACATACCTCATTGTAAGAGATACAAAACCTGTTTACTATCTATATTCTCACCTAAGATATCACTCCTAAATCTAACAATATCTTTCGATTTTGGATGTAAATCAATAAACAAATAGCTAAATGGCTTTCCAGTTACATTAGCATATATACGTGACAATTCTTTTGTTTTACCTGGTACAATTTGCCTTGCTAGATAACTGATAGATGAAACATCTCTTAAATTTCTGAACAAAACTAAATAGTGGGTATTTAAACTTACAGCCCTCAATAAAGGCGCTTTGGGAAATAATAAATGAGATACAAATATTACAGAAATACCATAATGATGACTATGTTTTGTAAATAATGACAATAATTCTTTGCTTTTTTCTAATTCCGTTATAAGGTCATCAATTATTAAAATACATGGATACTTATTTCCTTTTGAAAACTGACTTGCTTGTTCAAGCAATGAATAGTCTGAATTAAATTTATAAAAGAATATATTTTTCAAATGTTTTTTCAATTCAGAAAACACTGTTTGATGGGTACTTCCATAAATATACACTATATTTTGCGGTAATGAATCAAATATAGAACTGTTGTTTTTTAAAAGATTAACAATAAAATATGTTTTACCTGATTGTGTGCCACCTATTACAACACATGTAAATGGTGTTTGTAAAAATAAATCATTTTCTTCTAACATATGACAATTACTAGCCATTTAGATCGTTAATGGTCTTGTAGATATTCCATCATCTAAAACCTTCCTTTTAACATATAAATAACCAAACGAAGCACGTGGTTGAATATAAGTGAATGTACCTTTCGGGGTATTAACAATCCCTCTGTTTATAACACTTTGACTTCTACCACTTTCCAGAACACATTTATATACATCATACAACACACCATTGTAAGCATGCGCACGCTTCTGCGCTCCCTTACAGCTTAATTTAATAGCATCAAATGTTTGGGGTGAAAGATTATTTAAATTTCCTAAAATATAAGTTTTAGCGGCTAAGCAGATTTGAATTGTCCCTCTGCTTTCTTCTTTAAACACACCCAATGTTCTACTATCATATGCTATATTTTCAGGAGAATCAATTCTTACAAAGTATTTTCCTCCTAAAGCATTAAAAGCTGAACGCAATTCTGGATTAACACAATTAATTAAAGAATCTTCAGATATCCCTAAATACAATGAATCAGTATCACCACTTGTTAATAAAAATCTGTTTCTGGGAATATATTTCATCAAAATATGATAATAAAATTGTAACATTATATATTTTGATGTTTGTAAAATCCAAACTCCTAAATGTATTGGAATATCGTTTTTGATTCTTTTTTTATGCTTTTCCACTTCATATAAATTTTTATCCAATTTACTTGCTTTTACAAATAAATGCGAAGAAGCTTCTACAGCAACGGCTGCTTTGGTAAAATGATATTTTACAGATTTGTGTTTTTGTTTATCCATAATAGTTGAACCATAAGAAGAATTACATATAAGCTTAGCAGCTGCTCCATTAATTTGAAGATGAGGATGTTTGTCTGCATTTCGTCTATCTTGAGTTAAATCCATAAATGTTTTTTTCAACACTTTTGCTGGTCTATATTGTATAAATGAATACACTTTTGTTATCTGCAGACCTAGCTGAATATATAATTTAATCAAGGGAGTAATCAATAGTATTTTCTCACCATAAAATGATTGAATTAAATGTCTTCTTGGTTTTTGAGATAAATCATTCTGAAGAATATATTCTTTCATATGACTTCCCATATCTTGCAATGTTATATCAGAATGTTTAAAAATTGGAGGATATTCACTAAAATATTCTTGAAGTGAATCTGGTACATTGATATCAATCAGTGCTGCTCCATAAATTTCATCTTCCACTATTCCTTTAATTATTTGATGTTCATTATTTTGATTACAATTTAAACACCATTCTTTTAAAAAACTTTTCAAATTAATATTTGTCTTTTTTTCTATATTAAATACACATTCTCGTATTTGTACAACTTTATAATTTAGTGATTCAAAAACTACTTTACGTTTTACCACATGATCACGTCTTGAAATTTTCTCTTCTAAACTTAATGATTTTCCTGCATTACAAATAGAGCAAGCATGATAGTAACATCCCAACATTTCAAAACATATTCCATTATGTTTTTCATGTGGAAGTGGTGGTAAAAATCCATCACAACGATAATTTAATATTCTCTTCTCACCAATATTATATGCAGTTTGAATGGGTCTTTTATATATATGTGTCTTCCAAGCTAACCATTGCTCAGCAATTTGTGATTTAAAAGGTCGAATTGGTTTAAAATAAGGTCCTGGTCGATAGATAGCTTGACCAACAGGTAGATCATCACAATACGAAGCCGAATAAAGACCATTACAATCAAGACCAAGAATTAATTTTACTACATTGTCGCCACCTGGAATAATGGTTTCATTAGCTACAACATACCTATGATATACCATAGCACATCCTCCAACAATACTTGATTTAAATAGTGAAAATAGATGAGATTGAACTTTTGGAAATAATGAAAAATAATAACCTGGTTCTAATGACTTAAAAATTATTTGTCTTGATATTCCAGGTAAACTTACACACTCTTTAAACATATCGACACCTTTTAATGCATAAAAATTATGCATTTTTGTCACAGCTTCAACACATGGTCCAACATCTAGATTATTGTAATAAATAAGATATGATCGAAGTGACGTCCATTTTTCTTTATCCCATAATGCACAAATGTCTGTATAGTTTTCATAACCTGTTTTAGGAATTGATTTAAGTTTCAATTTTTTCAATGCAGTTTCTTTATCATATATAGCAACTAAAGCTTCATAATCAGCATATTCCGTTTCTAACACATTTCCATTTCGTAAATGGGAATAAAAAGCACTATAAGGTGGTTTTTCTTCAGAATCTAACAATTCGGATTTTGTGAGATATTCATAAGGAAAAAAGAATTTTCGTGTTGATATTTCATATAGTTTTAAAAATCCATCATATGATGTATTAGCTGGTAAAAAATAGGCAATATCCATAAAAGTTAAGTTATCAGTAACAATATTAACATATGCATTGACTTTTTTGATGACATTATGTATTGTTTGCTTTTTTTTATATAAACCACTAATAAGAGTATCTCTTATTAAAGGTATGTCATATCTTGCACCATTAAAACTAAAAACAGGCACGCTATTGCAGTGCATATTCAATTTATGTTGAAATGTTTCTAATTTTCGTCTGTAATTTACAACATCTCTTGCTTGAAATGTACATGGAATACCAGATATTATGTGAGTGACATATTCAGATGGTCTCTTTGGAATTGACAATTTTTCCTTACATTGATTAAGATTCTTTTTCTTTCTACCCAAAGATTTAAGATATTTTTCTTTAAGGTGTTTATATTGGAGCAATTTATTAATCACCTTTTTAGCTTTACGTAAAAGTGATTTTGGACAATGTGATAACATTCTTCTATCTAATGCCTTATAAATTTCAGCACAGATTTCTGAATTAATTATTGAAGCAGTACTTGAAATTTTCAACATATAATCTAACATTTCATCAATTAGATCATTTACATTTGTATTAATAATACATTTAGCTTCAGTAAAATTTGGTACGTTGGATGCTATACTCACACTTATTGGAATATGCTTTTGAAGAAATTGCTGAGATGAAATATAAAGTTCAGAATCACCATTCGTAGAATCGTTATCACTATTAATAGTGTCTATAGCCTTCAACATAGCTTCAAAATCATATACAAGAAAATATTTACTTATTATTCTTTGACACTGAATACCATATTGATTCAATTCTTCAAATATATTCAAAGGGGGTCGATAAACACCTCCAGGAAATGTCATTCTATCATTAACTGATTTACAACAAGTAGCATGTTTGCGTAATTTTTTCCACATTTGCGGTTTACAAAACACCCGTCTACAATAAGTACATAAAACTGTTCCAGCATATTTATTAACATCAGTTATATATGATAGATGTTCACCATATAAATTACAATTCAATTTGACTTTGTTATATGTATTATATGATTCATATACCCTAACAACTTCACCATTCTCTGATAAACTATATAGATTTATATTAACATTATATAAATCTTCGAAATCAGGTATTTCATCTGGTATAATAAAACCTTTATATTCATCCGGTGATATATTTTTGTGTGTAAACCATTTTTTCGCACAATCAACAATGATTTGCTCATTTAAACGAGTTTTTAAATACATCATTTGAGCTAAACAAGCAAATATACACATATTACGACAACCACTACGTGAAGAAAAATTCTTTATATACTTATTTTTTTTTATAAATAACGGTAAACTATCACTATGAACACCAACTGTTACTTTTAATTTATAGACTGTATAACGTATCTGAACTACTTTATAAAGAACCCATTCAGTATTTGGCCTATGTGTCATTAATGTTTCATTGATTAAATCTTGATGATCTATCTTTTCAATTAATTGACCTATTTCTCCACGTTTATGAATGGATTGCGGATTATCAAAAATGCTTTGATTGTTGTGTGCATAATAAAATCGATACATACCAGAAATTTTATTTTTCAAAATTAATGAAAAACTTATATTAATCTTAAAACTTTGATTTTGATTTTCATAGATATTCTCCAAATGCTCACGCATAATCGAGTTAGATGGAAATGTGTCAATAGGAAAAGTATATTCATCGACCTCATCAAATGATTGAAAATCTGTTCTTGTTATATTTTTATATTTACGTAATAAATCAGCCAAGTTTTCATCACTATTAGCTAATTGTTCAAGAGGCTCTTCAAGATTTTTATCAATATTATGTAATGACTGATCTGTGTTTGTTTTTTCAGAACTATTTCTAGAACCACCACCTTCTTGATCTAATGGAACTTGGTGTTTTTCATTTTGATGTTCTCGCATAATTTGAGAACTATTAAAAGTTTCACCACAATATTCACACAACACAGAACTAGTATTAAAATGTTCATTTTCATAATGTAACATAAGATTAGAATATGTTAAAAATGAAAGATTACAGATAGAACACTTATAAGCTCCACTAGACGTAACACCGACTGCATGAAAACGTTTATGATTTTCTAAATTCGATCTACGCGTAAATATTTTTTCACAAATACAACACTTATACTGTGTGGGAGTTGTCCTATGTGACCTAGTAATATGAATATTCAAATGACGAGCGCTACTAAATTTACGATTACAAATACTACAGGCATGCTCAAATGTACAATTTGCTCTATGACGACGTAAATCATCTCTTCGATAAAAGGTTTCTCGACAATACTGACATGAATATGATTTACCCTTCCATGTAGGTTTTTGATCAGTTGTTTCTTCTTTATCAGATTTTTCTCCATCAGATTTTTCCATCTATATATGTATGTATAAATATACAAGGATTAATCACTTATATATTAACATCCATTGCTCCATGAATGGCTAAAGCAATGCTGTTATCTCTAATCTTTTGATCATATTCTCTTTTTTTAATGCGAATATACCCATCAGCAAGTCGAGTAATTTCACTTTCATCGCTTATATATTCTTTATATATATGATGTAGTTCTGATCCATCAAAAATCAAGGATTTACAAACTTTATAAGCAATTGTTAATATTTCATCTGCCAGTGTAGCAGAAGATAATTGATCCAATAATTCTTTATTTGTATATTTGTTTATACCAGCTAATTTTCGCATTGATGCGATAATAGACCATTCTACAGTTTCTTTAGTAGACTCCATTCTCTTTATTTTCTCTTCTTCTTCAGCTATTTTACTATTGTAATGATCATGGTTACATTTTCTAGCGTAACACACATATGCAGTACGGGGATCATCATGTTCATCAGAAAACGCAGCCATTGTCTCTAATATAAGATAATTACAATTCTCATAATTATATTTAATTATGGTGAAGTTTTTCATCTTGCCGGTTGTTACATCTGAAACATCTAATACATTAGGTGTCATGAATGTATAATGTATCAATTTTTTTAATTCATCCATTTTATTTGAAAACATTATCCAATCATCTTTTGGAATAATAATACCACGTTTTGTATATCTTAAATCCATTTTATTGCTGGCTTCATTTCTGGTTTTATATAATTCTCTTATTGAAACTCGCCAATCCCCCTTCCAAGAACATATATCTAATTTTATACATTCAGACAACATACAACTATATTCTATCTCATTCATTAAATTTTCACGCATGTCATCTTCTTCTAAACGTAATTTTACAACAACATCAATAGGACCAGTAATACCAACACTTGTGGGCTCATTATTATCATCGTAGAGGCGAATATCACAAAACCATCCACAATGTTTTATGCGTAATTGTTTTGTATCATTTGCTGATATATAAAAAAGTGTTATCCTTTTATCTCCAAATTTCAAAAACAGCTTACTGGATTGTATTCTATGAGTAAATTTACCATTCATTTCCCTGGTTTATTATCTAGTTTTTTTGTGGTATAAACTGGAATATAATAAAAAAAACATTATATTAATGTGTTTGAAAAAATAAAAAAGAAGACATATCATGAGGTAAAATATTTGTATCTTTATCAGGATCACATAGAACATGCACAGCCTTGATATATTCAAAATAATCTACCTTTTCATAGATGGCAGGAATTGCATAATGATCTTTAGCATTCATGAAAACAAACATTATAGCCAACCTGGCTAATTGTTTTAATGAACTTGGTGTCATATCTAATCTGACACATCCATCAATCTCATACAAATGAGATTGAATGCTATATAAAAGTCTTTGTATTCGATCATTTTCCAATCTTATCCAAGCTATTATTTTATTTTCTTTATATATCCGTGCCATCTGATACAATCTTGGATATGTAGTCCTATAAGGAGTACACTGATCTGGAGACCAAATCAAATTTCCCACTAGTGTGTAAAGATACTTTTCTTTTATTCGTTTTAAATGGGAATTGTTGTGAATTGCTACACATGAACAAGATTTTCGAGTAATAAGTAAAGACAATCCTTTACTTCTAGTTTTGAATTGAATTTCACCAGATAATATTTCGTATTCCGATATTGAATCCATCAATCTCAATGTGAGCCATTCTAAATTCCCTCTTAAATCACATAACGGAAAAGCGCAGATGATTTTTGATTTGTCTCCACGATGATAATGCATGGCAACCCATAAATTATCATAAGGTTCTTTATATCGACCATCAATCGTTTTATATATTCCAGAAGGAAATATAGATAGACAAACATCTTGTGTGACATAAAAACGATTTTCTATCGAAGTAGCCAAACCACCACAACCTTCCAATAAAAGCATAATAATGAAAATCCTAAAAACCTTCTACCACCCTGTAACTACCTAACTACTTTATTCTACAATACTCACGTGAATGTAAAGTAACTAGTATCAATTGCTGAATTATAGTTTTATCAAATATTAGAAACATATTAAAGATGAAGAAATATAATAAAAAAATATGTAACTACTTTTGTAGTACCACTTTCATAGCACAACTTACATGGTGGAAGTATTATAAGATCGTTTCTGTAGTACTACTTGATCAACCTTAGTCATGAACGGCTTTCCCTTTTCAAAGTTTGATTACATCTCAATTCAAGATGATTTGTTCAAAAATAAATATTTCAGAAATATAATAAATACCTTATTACTAGAATTCTATAAAAAAAATAATCTTAAATAGGAAGGTATATGATCTATGCTGTGACTAACATTTCAAACGTTAGTGCCAAACACCATAAAGAGCGCTCTATTTGGTGAACACCATCTGATTTTTCAAAACAGGTTTGTTCCATGATTAACAAATTTGAGAGTAAAATAAAATTGTTCAGAATACTGGAAAAACGCCACCGATAGTATAGATATGTGAGATGAATATATATAATCAACGAAATATGTGAAATGCGCGTTTATAAATTACATGATAGAGACATGAGAGTAGCGTCAACGTTTTTCCTACGTTCAAGCATACTACGTCAACTAGGAATACTGTTACGTGAATTCCATCGTGTAACGTTGTATAAACTCTACTTTATATTGGTCAAATTATTCAATACTGTCTTCCAGATTATATTTCTGAAGAAAATTAATCCCAAACATAAAGGAAATAAATCTGTGCTGGGTATAAGATATAGCACGTTAGTTTTAAACACCATGAAGAGCGCTCTATTTGGTGAACACCATCTGATTTTTCAAAACAGGTTTGTTCCATGATTAATAAATTTGAGAGTAAAATAAAATTATTCAGAATACTGGAAAAACGCCACCGATAATATAGATACGTGAGATGAATATATATAATCAACGAAATATGTGGAATGCACGTTTATAAGATTACATGATAGAGACATGGGAGCTTGCAGAGTAGTAGGGTCAACGTTTGCCGCACGACTATGCGTACTACGTCAGTTTGGAGCGTCATTAGAATTAATCTATCGTAAACCCCCTTTTCCCGTTGTTTGAATTATAAAATAAAATGGTCAGAATTATTGATATACATATAGCATTTGATCAAAATGATTATTTTGGAAAATTGAACGCTTATACGATGCTGAGACTACACGATCTAAATTGTATGTTGATGCTATTCACCATGTAGAGCGATTAATATCCAACACACCATTTGTAAAATATCTAACAGTTTTCCCTGATTATTCATACAATATTCCGAAATATTAAATTATCACAATATTAAAATAACTCTGCTTGTATGTCTAATACAAGTTTTTATCGAAATGAGACAATTCTAAAGACATAAAGACTTATGATCGCGCCTACATGATAAGTGAATAGGGAGAACACAATGTAGTATTTGAAAGCCGCATCGCACTGACACCTGGTGATTAAGTAGTACTACAGATCAGACTACTTAGCGTTTTCCCAGCTTAATTTCTCATCGGGTTTACCATATTATAAGAACGTTTGCGATCATTTGTCGTGGTTAAATTTACGTCGGGAACATCGACATCAATTTCAGAGTCAGATGTTAAAGGATCTGTATCATTTTCTGATGATTGTGATGATTCTCCACGAAATGGAGTTGATGTACGCACAAGAACGGGCGCGATCATAACATTTGATTTGTCGTCTTCATCAGATGTTTCATTTAATAAAAGTCGCTCATTTTTATCCGAATTATTAACCGAGCTGCAACTAGGACGAGGCTGGGCGTTTTCACAACAAAACACTGGGGATGATAAAATCATGTTTCTGTTGGCATGTAGAGCGACAAGCGGTAAAGCTGCTTGTTGTAATTGACGCCCGCTTGGTGAATTACTTGGTAGAAGTTCAGAATTCGAACCCATATCTCCCGGGAATAAAATTGTCAATGATATATCAATCTTTTCTTGCGCGCGTTCATCACAGTATTCATAAAGAGTTGAATATGAAACTGTTTTGTGGCTAGATTCGGAGGGATTTTCAATAACCCCCACCCCACATGCATGATTAGCAAATATTAAGCCCGGAATAAACGGTATTTCCGATGCGGGAATATTAACATCGCGCGGTTTTGTAAAAGCCAAATTGTATCTTTTTCGGACACTGTTGTGATTTCCCTTATTCTCTAAGTCCACCAAAACAAATCGTGCAATCTTTGTAAAGCGTCGTTTAAATATCGGATCGTTTCTACAGCCAAAACTCAACTTTACATGTAAAATATCTGTGATATCTTCAATTTTCATGCAAAGCATATAATCACCAATAGCCCATGTATCGCTATTAGAATAATCATTCATGAAACGAACACACTGCCATTCATAGTAATTTACTGGGCTGAATAATTCGGAGAGACCAATAGTACCACGCGCGGTTGCTTGTTTGGATGTTTTTTCCGTGAATTTAAATATAGGCACGGTAATGTGATTTGTCATCATTGATAAATGATGTCTCAGACTCTCCCAATTACCTCTGTAACGGCACTCGCTTACTGGACAAGAGTAATGATTGTAGAAGCAAACAGCCTTGTGTTCAAGTAATGGTGCAAATTGCATCTGCACACCACAATGACGAGACACGGGGCACGCGCGGGGTACTAGTTCTAAAAACTTATTGAAATAATTCCCCTTTTCAGCATGAAGCGATTGTAATGGAACTCGTGTCTGACAGATGTTACAATAGATATATGGTGTATCTCGACCTCTAATGCAGCAATCACAAACTCGATGCCCGTTATGACAAACAACCAAATATCCATGTGGCATAGGAGGTGGAATAGTTTTACATTTCATGCAGCGTATGTAATCTGAACTTTCGCGCAAGAAATACTTTAAAAAGGTAATGTTCACCTTGTCAAGATTAACTGCGTTAAGTTGAGCGCGAAAATCTATATCATTCATAATGAAATATAAATATAAATCACTTACGTGTGGTATAAACGATTATACAAGGCTGCTTGCTAAAGATCTTATCTCACAATCACACTTTGTTCACCTCAAGTCCCTGTCCCGAATTCACCTTTGTTGGTTAAAGTCAATCAGAATCAATCCTCACAAAATAAATACTGAATGAAATCCAAGGTGTATATACCGCGCTTATCTAATCAGATCAAAGAATACCGACGAATATCAAAGTTGTTGTCCCGATGATAGTTTTTCACTGATAATTGCAGGCGCTAATATTGACGTGTCTGTCTCTGATGTAAAAATGATCAGACTGAAAAGTCTTTGTTGCGGAGTCATTTATATATTCTCTCACTTAACAAAGGATGCTTGGGTGGATTAAATAAATCGATTTGATTTGCGTCTTAAGTTTGGCACTAAGCGAAAAAAGCCTCGAGCGTGTCCTGTCATCCACTTATTTTAATCCACGGCGCTTCTCGAATAGCAGCCTTATTTAGCCGCTGATTTCCTTGACCACTATCAAATGACCCATTCAACTTGACACGTACAATAGAAATTTTCAAAACCCCGCTTCATCTGATCCCTCTCTAACGCTCGCCATTCTATTAAGTTAGCCGATATAAAATAGAACGATGATTCATTCCTAGCTTCGACCTTTGTATATTTTTATGATTTCTAGTAAATCACGGTTGTTTGGTTAATAGGCGCAGCTAGATCGTGCCAGTTTAGCCGCGCTAGTAATAACATCACCACACAAATCCCTTAGTTTTGGATGTAACGCTATAGAGAGTGGACGTGTGAAAAATCACAAGCATGAAACTCATTATTAAGATATTGATACTTCTGTATCTATACGGTTATAATGTACACGCGCATCCACATGACAAAGATTGTGGGAGATTCATGGCTGTTTCAATGATTGATTGTAGTCGCATGGACTTTAAATATCTACCTGTTAAAACTAAACCGGAAGGTTTTAAATATCTGAACTCGCAGGGAAATTCAAGGCTAGTCCTTCATAGTCTCACGGATATTCTACAATGGTTACCAGAATTGGAATACATTAACATCCGTGACACTAACAGTGAAGTCTGTAATAGTGTGAGTGATTGGCCGCGAAATATTCAAGTGATTAGTTATTGTGAACAGTACACGGTAAGCTATTTATACATATATATGTATATATTTCTGAACATATTAAGATGTATTTCCTACTACGTGTAAAAACATGGCGCTAAATTCCATATATTATATATTATTTTAGGATAGTCCCGGATTGACCACTGAAACTTCAACTAGAGCAAGTGAAATAACTACAGAAGCTCAAAGTTCAATCAACACGACAGAAAACCCTGCGGTAACAACATACAATGCTATATCTGCTGCTGTTACTAAACAGTCTACAGTAAGTAAACGCTCTTATCATTGATTGATTCATAGCAGTCGCTGTATAGCCTCGCGTAAATCCAGTGGTTTAATTACCTGTTTAAATCATTTTACAAATCTTGACCTTCACTATTTCAGGTTGAAAATACTGAAGGAAATCCGCATACAACCGGGGCTAATAGAACAATGCAAACGATTAGAACTAATGAAACATTTAAGCCCACTGAAACAATAGGTACGACTTACATTTCTAATACAATGCAAACGCTCACGGTTAATGAAACAATTAAAACAACCGACATAACAACATCCACCATTTCTATCTCACCTAATAATTTAACTAACTCCTCCACTAATCCAATTTCTGCATCTACAATGACAATTTACGTCTCAAATCAGTCGACTATAAAACCTGTGATTTCTGACAGCACGATTCATTATACAGACATAACAAGAATTATATATACAACTAACTCATCATATCCCGTTTTGATTTTATATGAAATAACTATCCCAACTGTAATATTTTCCGTGTTGTGTCTCATATGTATTTTATGGGTACTTAACAAATATTGCAAGCTAAGAAATATTTACGCTTTAATTTGTGAACGCTGTAAAACTCCCGTTAGAAATCAAGATAATGCTCCTGAAGAGATCGAATTAGCCAATTTAAGAGCTAGAATTTACAATGATCCTTATTCAAGAAGAACAAATGAAATATCTGAAAATATAGCCCATGTCTGAAATAATAAAGCGCGCTCCTCAAATTATCGATAAATTAAATTCATATGCTACTACCACCAACCATGCTACTTGCTATTAATAATACAGACAACCCGTTTCAACGATAACATAGTTTTACCCAGAAAAGTTTTAAAGCAGACATTCACGTGGGAAAATGTCCGTGCACAAGTTTTACTTCGTGGTATTTGTGGTTTATATCTCCAATTTGATCGTGTCCAAAGCTGAAAACCCGCTCAAACAAGGTATAGACATTAAAGATTGTGTATATAGAGAAGAAATATTCGTGCTAGATTGTGGTGATCCGCCTAAAAGACATTTCTTACCAAACCCTTCTAATGAATTCACTGTCAGCAGCTTAAATATTGATGGAATGACCCTCGATCCCTCTGAAAGTTTAAGTGAAAGCTCTCTAAAAACTCGCTTCCCGCATCTTGAACGAGTTAGCTTCTTTAACACTGTATTAACAAGCAGACAATGTATATTCGTTCATCGCTGGCGGCACTTGGATGCTAACTTTCTTGTGTGTGACTTGAATGATGAGGATACTAACGAGAATCTACAAGGTAAACCTTTTATTTTAATTTAGAATCGTCTGCTATATAATTGTCTATTTAAATATACATTCCCACACTATTATAAAAGATGTGTTAATTGGTAGATCACTATATATGCCTTTGCCATTGATAAATAACAACTAATATTTCAGGATTATACCTTCAATCTATTGTATACATGTATATCTAATATATTTATCTTTCTACCTGCGAATATAGAAGAAGAAGATGATTCCAATCAAGAAGCTGTTGATAATCCTGGATATAAAGAGACATTCCTGAAACAAGAAGAATCACCCGATGATGATCTGAATAGAGATCTCATTAAATACGCGGATGTTGATGAATCTACAGAAGAAGAAGATGAAGATTTAGAAGATAATGAAGATCCTCTGGAAAAACTGACGTACAAAATTGGCGGAATCACGGGTTTTATTTGTGGTATCTTTCTATGTATCTACATCGTTTTTAAATATGGATATCGATTATATAGGAAAGCATTACATCGTATTAGAAAACTAAGACAGCCAATCACATCAGCTGAAGGAAACAATCCACCTATCAATCCCGATCCTGATATCGACAATCAAGCTTGCATGATAAATATTAGCGTTGCTGAATTGTGTAAAGCCCTACAAATTATCCGACCCCTACCCATTGATGATATTACTCAAAATCTCGATGTTGATAATGCTCCTGCCCAACTCGATGTAAACGTCCCCGCTTCAGAAGATAACCTAGAAGAAGAGCATATTGAACTAAATGAAACTAGTTCATTGCAAACTCCCAGTCAAATGATTGGATTCGATCCCGCACCAACGACTACATCCCGCCTACCTTTGATTCAATTTACACCTGTACACCCATCACTAGCCTCATGGATTAAATTCACACCAATTCGACGCGCGCCTCAATCATTGCCGATGCCAAACTTTGATGATGTCCCCCAAAATGATTCGTTTATGTAAATAACACGGTTTATTTGTTATGATGTTAATTATCAGTATTACTTGAGATTATTTTATATTTGTTTATCTTTCTATGAAGAGTTAGAATAGTTTGTATTAGATGTTCTGGTCTGTTGCTTTTATAGTTTTTAAAATTTCGAGTTGTTTATTCTGATTATAAATATAACTAAACAAGACAATTAATATTTCGTACTTGTATACTTGTATTCAGTATTATATTTTAACAAAATAAAATTCTAACTATGAGCTGGGCGTTGATATATACATATTAACCAAATCTTTATTGAATAACGCTAAAAGTAAAGTAGTAACATCTATAAAGTAGTTTTGATGATTCTTAGTAGTAAGGAGAGAATCGGGAGAAAGGAACGCAGATAGATCGAGCGACGACGGGGAAGGCTAAGGGTGAGCAGTTAGGGAGATTGAGCCAGTTCTCATTGCTCCCATGCTTAAGGGAGAAGTGGCACCAGCTAGGGGAGGGTATCAGCGAACCCTCCTTACTACTGATGCCCAGGGAGATCTTCTCTCCAGCTTCAGGTGGCAGATAGAACACCAGCCACCAGATGTGACAGGATGATACTCGGCAATATGATGGTCATAATCATAAACAGTGGTTTTCTCCTCAGAAATAGCTGAAATCTTAGCACGTAGTATATAGCAGTCGCATTGTCGGCATTGTTGTATTTTTCGACCAAATACTTTGTTTCGTTTTTGAACACATTCCATTGTCCATTCTTCTTGAATTGATGCATAACAAGTCCATTAGTTGCATTTTTCAGTTTCATTCTCTCCCCAGTGTAAGTCCAGCTGTCTATCTGGACTGCGCAACACTGATCATTGAATGGAAAGTAACTGATGTCAACTTGACATGCTGTGCTTATCTTTCCAGCAGTCGAATAGTAAACTAAGCCGTTTGCGTAAATTATCACACGGAATTTCTCATGATCAAGGATATCTCCATAAACAGTGTTCCCGCTAAAAATCAGATAATGAGTGATACTTAGAAAAATTTAATTATATTTGATTTCGGAACTTGGTGATGAAACCATAATATGTATCTGCCACTACATTTCTATTATTCTTATGATTTGTTTAAAATTACATAAAGTAGATCAAACTGACTAATACAACTTTAGTAAAAAGGTCCATACCGTTGTTAACCAAGCTGTGATGGTAAGTACCTGGGTTCGTTCATTCTGCGATAAAAACAAATCAAATTAATCAATATCAATAGCTCAACTGTGGTTGCTTTATGATATCCATCCATATTTACCCTTCTTAGGCCAGTTGAAATTGTTAAAGGAGACCTAAGAATACTCTAACGTTTTCGTCTCTTTCAAGCTAGGTGGTATTATTGTTCACCCGAGTAAGTGGAAAGATTAACAGTAGGGAAAATTAGTTTTGATCAAAAGGCAACAAGGTAATAACCAGTTATTTGCCTGCGCAATTCAGCTATAGCACGTGATAAAGGATAACACATACCAGATCTTCTATTGAGATATGGATAACTCGACCCTAACTTCAACCGTTTCAGAGCTATTCCTTCTTGGAGCCGTATTTACATCGTAAACACTGCTGTTAAATAGTGTCTTCATCAGCCGGAACTCATCATTCTGGCTAACTGCATTTCCTGTAAATTTTAATGATATCTTGTTTATCTAAATTTCACAACTTGATCTGAAAAACGGATCCTGTGAATTTGCCAAACATAATTTAGTTTACCTATCAACAATGCCGTTAAAATGAAGCGCCCAGTCGTCATTGGTAGAAACGTAGCTCCTGTCATGACAAGATATCAACACCGAGTGGCACGAGTGAATGAAATCAGAACAAAATACCAATCATCCATAGGTAACCATGAGAAACATCTGTTTTCTCCTCGCACTTCAGTGGTAAAAATATCCATCAAATAATTGATGTCATTCACCGTTACCCAGCATGAGTTAGACTATATATCGGTTAATTTATCGAACCTAATGGAGGATCAATATCTCCTGGAAGGCAACATATCTTCGGTAATTAATATTGATCCTTATACACATAGAAACAGTATGGTATGAAATGATAATTCATATCTCTAGGATATAACTAGCTGATCAATCAATTATCATTCGTTACCTTTGTTGTTTTTGAATGCGCAAGTTCTGTTTGAAATGCACAAATGACGCGTTCGATTTAATTACATGATCGACCTCAAGGGTCGGAACTCTTCAGCATCAGCAGCCGGAAACCAATAGTAGCTGCTCAGTTTGTTTTTTCATTTATTTCTGGGTCATTGTGTCTGGCTTCAATAAATTCCATTGTCAAGCCCACATAGTTAACGGTTTTCGATATTCGTTCCCGTATTGAGCTGTCAGTGTGACATGTCAGCCGAGTAGAAGTGCTTTAAACATCGATATTATATGATAAAGGATCTGATGATATTTCTGTATTGCTCTACCCACGCAACACTGTATAATTGGCGAACTCGAGAGGTGTATGAGTGCCTTCAACGATTCATCAGAACTTGCCGATGACCTAATTTTAGATTCAATCAGCCAGGTTCCATTGATCGGCACGTTGCAAATCCATATTTCATTTGAATGTTGCAGATAATCGCAAAATGAAACGTACGCACGGATAAAACAGAAATGAAAGAAAATGACGATCAAAAAGAAAACAATACAATATATGTAAACAAACGTCATCAGAACATCACGGTGCGTCATTGATTATGTGTCCCGCTGTTTTTAATTAGTGAATACGAGCATTCACGTAACTCGAGTATTTGACAGGCAGAACACTGAAGATCAATAACTCATCAGATTCAAATTATAACCGCACTAGCTTTTCATTTATTCATTCCTTGATGGTTTGCGATATGATCAATAGAAACATTTGAAAACCCAGATGCAAGTGCTGACTAAAATGGGGAAAACATCAGACTTGAATAAATTTGTAATTAGAAAATGATGCGTTGTTTCACTATAATTGTTAAAATGAATAATCACTAAATTAGGATTTTATTCTAGGTAACTTTGGTTTCTGATTCACAAATGCTCATGGGGATTTTTATCCTAATTTTACTGGTAAATTACATAGCATTTTATATTTTGGTAGTTATAAATATCACAATATTGATTTATAATTCATACTGCAATGTCAATCCAATTAACCGGTTTATATATAAATGTATATGACAGTGTTTGCATTACAAGTGACCATATCATATATTGGTTCAACAGCTAGAGGGACACACATTCTATGAATAAGATTAGTGGATTATATAGATACGGCCTATCCTCTTAGCCTGGTATATTATTCAATTATGAATATTTATAGGCGTAACTTATTCATCGAACTAAATGATATGTACGTTAACCTTCATCAAATTGGCCCGAGTACTTCAGGTTTTGTCAGAGGGAAAATGCCAACTAGAATGACAGTTGTGGTCACCGTTACAAGCAGGAACAGGTACATCAGGAGCCGATCCAATACTCTTGCTGCTGCCATCCATTCCTCCTTCTTCTCCGCATCTTTCTCATCCGCCTTTACTTTGTCAACCAGAACATCAAGTCTCTGAAGTACATCGCTGACTGCTTTATCGACCCCATCCTCGTCTCCCTTAGTTTGTTCCAGCCTGTCCACTGGTGCCACGACTGATTTGATTGTGACCTGCGATGACATGTCATGCACCCGAGACTTCTGAGTAAATTTCACATCCGGGGGAGCAAATTTCAAGAAATCTTTCTTCAGGCCGAGACAAGGAGCGATTACGCCAAAGATGATTTTTCTAGTCCTTGTTGACATTGAATGTACTTCGCCGCGGTGATTAACGTTGAGTACGACCAAGGACATTAAAATGGAGAGCGCGGAGAGACCCATGGTTATCATGATATAGATGGCTGAAAGTAAATGGTTAAAAAATTCACAGATAATTAAATAAGTCAAAAATTTGTATAAAAAAAGTCGATGTTAGGCGGCATTAATATTAATAAAATGTTTCTCGAGTTGTTTAGACCTCGAGAAACGGCGATGCGGCCGGCGGCATTTTCAATTTCTTTCCCTGATTTCTAAAGTCCCCTCAGAGGACCCACGTACGGTTTCGGGCGGGTTTTTTTAAATCGTTTTATTTTATCAAATTTACATGGCCTAGCTATATAGATATTACGTTGATGAAGAGATATTTTGATGAATTCTGTTTCGAATTTTTAACAATTTTTCATTTCGGGCCCATTATTGGTATGTCTGGTTGAA
>JAXGGS010018007.1:10795-25710 GCA_035585475.1 Armandia brevis | reverse complement strand
GAAAAGCTCACAGTATCACCTGGCTGGCAGATCGTTGACGAGCGACGCCAGAAAGAGAGGAGCGTTATTTAAGTGCAGCCATACTCATTGATTGTCCTGGAGACGCGGAGATAGGCAAGAACAAGACGTTTATAGCAGGATATGAATGATTAATGCTGCTCGTCAGCTATGGTTGAGTAGAAAATGCATTTGCATAGCAGAAAAGTGATGATTTGTGTGAGTAAAGTCCGCTCCGGCAGCAGCATCTAACTGAGGCAAAAGTCGAGCAGTGTGTTGAACTCCTCATTTCTTAGGTCAAAGTATTACCAGTGAATGACATTTACTTGAAGAGTGATGTATCGTGTTATTTTCTCCATGTTCATATCGCACGTGTTTTCCTACCTGGTTTCTAGTCAGTTACTATGTTTATAAGGTAAAAATGTTAATCATGTCGCTTAGAATCGCTGTCTTCCTCCCATCTTGACAGGGCTTGTCATACCTTTTCCTGACGACGGACAGGTGGAATGTAGCAAATCTGTGATGCTGGAGATATGTAATTTAAGCACGCAGCGTGTCGTCGGCGTATAAATGATTGTGTGAATCCGATTAAAGCAGCCAGACGGCGAGTTAAGCGCATCTCACTGGGCCACGGGGGAGAGCGGTTTTAATATCTCTGTTTAAGGGTCATCGTAACGAGACGCTTTTCTGCTTTCAGTTGAGAAGGTTTTTCCGCATCTTACCTTTGACATTACAGCAAGGCGGAGGAGTTGGATGCCGCGTGTACACCGAACCAACTGTGTAGAGATATCCTGTATGTGAAAAGACGAACCCGGCCTGAGTGATAGATGAGCCTCATTGCGTGTCCGAATACGCCATTGTCGCTGCGTTATTGTCGGTGACTGGCATCGGAGCAGGATTTGACATTTGGCATACGGGCATCGAACGCGGTCTATTTAATCCTTTTCCTGTCATTTGGGTAAACAGGAGATGTTCTTAAAAGAGACTTCTCTACATCGCCTGTAAATAGAGGGCGCAATAACCGCTCCTACGCTGGCTGGTTGATTCATTTACTCGTTACTGAAAGCGACATGCTGCGTAATTAAGGAAAACCAAATCATTTGCATGTGATAGCTGAGATTTACGGTTTAATTAAGAGCGTGGTGTGCCTGGACACTATATTGGATAATCATTCTAGGATAAACATATGTCTTTCTGACACAAAATAAATATATCTAGGATAAAGACTAATTGTGAGAAGCTTTCGTGAGTGTTCGGGGATTTATAATCTGAAGCTCTGGAGAATGGTGAATGCGTAGAATACGCCAGTCCGACGTTATTTATTAATATCCGACAACATGGGATGCACAGCGAGTAAACGGGGTTCATTTGTATCGATGCCGGGCAGTAAATTGGCAGCTCCTTCTGCATTGATATTTAATAATGGCGATGCCGCTGGGGCTAGTTTGAATGTGATGCAGGCCGGATACAAAATAGATGCCAGGTGTCCTCTAACCGAGAGACAATTATATCAGATCGGAAAATCGTGGAAAGCGATATCACGAAATCTGGAAATAACTGCGATAAACATGTTTGTAAGGTGAGTAAATTTGCAGCATATCTTTAATAGAGTCAGTAAAAGGATGGAATGTAAAAAATCCATTCAAATAAAAAAAAACTGAATTGCCTGCATAAAGCAGATTGATATAATTAGATTGCATTTCAACAATTCAACCAGTAATGTTTTCACTTAATTGATTGATAAATTACAATTTTATGATTTGCGTAAGAGGAAGATATATACTATCCATGATTATTAAAATAAAACCCATACAAATGAGACGCGACTAATCCTGTCTAGATCAGAAGTTCTCGATATGACCACAAGATGTAATTAATTTGATATTCTGCCAGGATACCATATATATGGTCCAACTAAAAGTCTCGTTCACAACTTTAAAACACTTCTCTTTCGCGGCTTCAGATTATTCGAGACAAACGCAGAGATTCAGGCTATGTTCCACAATTTCGTGAAGTTCGACACCCTCGCCGATTTGAGAACGAGCGCGGCATTGGAGAGCCACGCTATGAAAGTGATAACTACTCTAGACGAGGCCATCACCAATCTGGACGACGTCGACTACGTGATCAGCGTTTTACATAAAGTCGCCCAGTCTCACTGCCGTAGATTTCCTTTCTTTAATGCTGAAATGTTTCAGGTTAGTATCAAACGAGCTTTTCCGTACTCACGTTAATCATATCGAAGTTCGGAACGACGATTAAGGGAATATGGCCATATAGTTGCATTTTAATCAACTCGATAAAACATTTATAGCGGTATAGAAGCGCGTGATTAATTAATTCTCATTAAAAAAACTCGGGAATTATATACCTATATAACAATCTTTATGTATCCCTGCTTTGCTTAGCTTCGGAAGGGCTAGAATCAGGCAGCTGGTGTCCGATAATAGGCAATTTAGTGATATCATTGATTGTATTGCAGAAAATAGAAGAGCCATTCCTTCTGGCGGTAAAGGAAACTCTGGGAGACAGGTTCACGGTTTCCATGGCGCAAACATATCGTGAGGCAATCCGCTTCATACTGAACACAGTGTCAAACGGATTCAGGGAAGCTGCCAACAAAAACTCCGTCGCAAAGGCTGACATTAAAAGCAATCCTATTTACGGCACAGGGCCGCCTGGCGAAAATATGGCTCTGGAAAAATCTCAAGGACTCTGAGGATGTACCGACGTCTTGGTATTGCGCGTCCTAGCTACCTTTGTAATAGGGATTCCTTTCGTGGATTGGATACTCTTGTAATTGAGTTCTACAGAGGCGTTAAACAGCTAGCCTTACGGGCGATATCTCACATTCACCTGCGTAATGTACTTTAAGGTCTTGACAATAGTGATTAGCGTAATCGTTACTATTGGCAACCGTAGACAGATGGGCACCTATCGTGGTACGGATGCAAAACGATGAGGAATCCAGCAACATGTTCCGTTTACCTTGAGCCGATAGGTCACAAGAAACAGGTATTTTACTTGGCGTATTGACATATAATAATCGCGAAGCCAACTTATATTTCTAATACAAAAATGCAGATAACTATTTTGGTGGCGCGATCAAAGATCCTTCCAAATAATAATTACTGTCTGACCGTTCCATATGGGTTCGGTGGAATATTGATCTAAAGAAAATGAGCTCATTAAAGACAGGGATATATATTTTTTACATTGATGAGCCCGCTCTCTATTAAATCTTTGAGATTCGTAAAATATATCAATTGAAAGATTTGTTTAAAAATCTTCTCCAGAACAGTGACGATCATGTTCTAAACTTATTTTTTCGCACACACATGTTTATATTCATCAACAATAGAGTCGTTGTAGATACGCTTCGGCACTGAAAGACAGCCTGACATAAAGGTGTGAAAATTAGAATGTACATACAGGTGAATATCTTGATGCGTAACAAAAATGTATCGGAATTAAAAGTTAATGATATTGTCGAGAAGTGTACATCAACGTGCATTATTCACTCTGGGATCACGACCGACTGCCTCTCGTTACCTCCTCTTGTCAGCCTAACAATGTTTAAAGTTCAACGCTCGCATCATCAGGATTTGCGTCATTGTAATTTAACTAATCACCTTCCAACACAGTTCTGCACCTTAATCACGTTACACGCACTAACTAGGTCAGGGTGTGCCCTTGGCACATATGATTTTCACTGAAACTACTCAGTTGTTATTGTGTTAGATCGAGAGAGTGGCGTTTAGAGTAATATATGCTGAACTGTCCGCCAACTATAATTGCATCGCAAACAAATTGATAGTATCGTACAGCGAACTAGATGGTTTATGACAAACACAAATACACATTAACGAAGATCTAGAGTTGTGTTTTTATATTTTATTGAGTACGTTGAATATAACAAGCACATTTCATACATGTTAACATAATAGCACAAATTGCAGATTTAGTAACATAATCGATTGTATCACACAGTACAATGTACAAATGTAATACCCATGTTAACAAAATAATAAAGTATTTCTATCAAGCATAACAGTGTTCACCAGTCGGCTGTAAACTTTGACAAGTTGGCAAGCGAGCATTTACTGCACCCATAAACATTTATTAAAAAACTATCATTCTTTGTACCATTTACCGTTACACAGAAACCCAGTACGAGGATGCAAATTCTTTGGCATATGGAATTTGGACAAACACTGCGATCATGTAAACACAAAAAATTAAAATAGTGAGTTCTGAAAAATACTGACAAGTATGCGATAAGTTGCTGGGACGCAGCTTACATCATTCCCAGATATCGTGTACGATAAATGACTGCCCGATTGAGTATTAAATATAAACTTATACACTAAGAAAGTACATACATGAATACATGTAAAACTGATTTCAAAACAATTATAAGACAGACAAGAAAACTAAAATCGAACCTTTAAATTACCATTACAAGTATTACATGGGGTTTATCACAACACAGGCGCCCCCGTGTGACTGAACATGTCCGTCGTCACGTAACCCGCCCCGCCAGGCTGCTGAAATCTAGGCGGGCCATCCACAGTCACCGGCTCAGTGTCCTCACTACTGCCACCAGTAGCATCACCGGGGACTGTCTCTTCAGCGGATCTGGACACGTGATCTATATGAGCACCTTCACTACTATCTCCTGCGTCTGGCGATAAACCACAGTCGCCAGCTTCGTTATTGTTAGTGTACTGTGGCTTGTCTAAGGCGGGCACGTTTGTCACATAGTTTGTATTGAGACTAGCAGGATGATGAGTATGTGGTGCGTCAGTAGATACAGCAGTTGCCGCATCGCCACTACCATATGAAGGGACATTGTCATTTTGCAGCAGATCTGTTGTTTTTGCATATGGAGCATTATACAGGTAACGCGGGTCGCCGTTTACGGGGACACTGTCTTTTAATAGGGAAGAGTCAGGAGTATTTTTGTCAGCATTGTCGCACGTGTTGACGTAGTCTGCCGGTGGCGGGGGCTCCTCGTCCAGCTGCGAGTAGGGAGTGATGCTGACAGCAGAGGTTTGCTGGCCGCCGCCGGCGTGAGACTGCGGGCTGCTCCCCGCACGAGCGGTAGAGTAGGGAGGAACAGACGATAGGTCCGAGTAGAGGGACGCCGATCCGGCCAGCGCCACTGATCCGTGCTGCGCGGAGATGGGGGCGCCACCTGGCGATGTTATATCGTGTAAATCCTGCGGGGCGCTGTAACCGTTGTTTGTGACGTGAGGCGGCGTGACCGGCGGACGCGCGTCTAGGAGGAGGTCATCGGTCTTCTCTGTGTCACTTAACAGAGCCACTTGCTCAGGAGATGTCCAGCTGGCTTTAGAGGTGGCGGCGGACATTGGAACAGATCGGCCGTTTAAGAGTGAACCATTCAAGGGGAATCCGGGAACCTATAAAAATAAGTTACATGTAGTTGCGCCTAATCTCAGGATACGAATTAAGTTCTCAACGTATCTACCGGCATGCGTCAAGCACAAATCAATATCACAGTTATTTAACATACATGTGTACATCACTTTAAAAATATATGGAAATAAATATGCGACAGCTGCTTCCATTTTATATATCATATTTCCAACTTATTAAACATTTAAGAATATACGAAGTGTATCACGCACGTGTCCATTTTCGGCAACATGATCATTTCTTTGATTCTCCTCGTGCTCATCAAGTTGCGTTTCAGAAAACGTATCGATGTGAACATACGCGTTCGACTCGTCCGCGCCTTGGTCCTCCTCAGTGCCCTACATGTATGACACGAGGAAATCAAGTCATAAACAATATAATCATACAGCATGAACGCGTGATAACAATACCATGACATTTAGCGAGAGACGCAGAGATAGATGTTTGTATTTTAGTACTTACCCCTAGATGGTAGTCTACCCTTTCCGGGGGCTCTATAATGACAGTTCTATACCTCTCCAACCTTTGCTTGAAATACCTGAAACGCGATGAGACATTTATCAAAATCCATGGTTTGCAGGAAGCGGATACGGCAGAAACTATCACCAACCCCCAAAACAACAACATCCGACTTACCTCACTAACGCGACGATTCCGATTATCACCAGTATCAGCAGTATTATTGATACGGCTATAACCGTCCCAAGCGTCCCCTTGGACAAACCTGGATAAATAATGATATTTCATAAAAGAAATTCTGCTGACGAATCATAAAGCTCACGAAACGTTGTCCTCCCTCCGACTATGCTCACCTGAACGTTTCACTAGGTAAGCCTCGTCCAGGTATTCATACGTTGATTTGCCGTCGTCTGATAAACTTCTGATGCGCACCATGTACTGAGCGTCCGCGTCTAGACCAGTTAACTTGTAGTTAGTATCCGTTATATCCAAGTCTGTCTCCGACACTGTCGTCCATGCTGAGTCTGCAAGTAACAGTGTGAGCGATTGAGAGTGAGAATACTTTAATATATGTTGGGAGCAAATCATTGATGGCACATTTCGATGTATACGATAAAGTGGGAGAGGACAATTTGCATACGTACGATGCAATGTGGTGGTTACAGCTGCTAATTACAATATACATGCATTACTACCTAAATATCGGTATTCCTCAAGTTAAGCCCGCGGGATCTAGTAACCTTATTCAAATTAATCAACGTCTAAAAAATGTTACATTCTCACCTTCGGTATCTTCATCACATTTCTCATCATCGATGATTTTACAATACTCAATCTGATACTGAGAAATATAGCCGGTGGCAGCGCACCCTGGGTTCTCCCAGCTGAGAAATATACTGTTGTGTTCAGAGCCAGCCTCCAACGCTTTCAAGTGTTTAGGAGCCTTAATATCTACAATTAATCGGGAGGTAAAATCCTTAGAAATGACAAAAATATCAAATAAGTTACTTCATGGCATGCGTGGATAATCTAACGTATAATTCGTCTACTAACCCATGGAAAGTATATTAGATGATCAGTTTTTCAAATTTAAATTTGCCATTGCAGGTGATAACCACATTAATAAGGTAGACGTTATGGAGGAAATTGTTTGTTAGGTTAGGTAGTACATATATGAATATTTGAGTGATAAATAGAAATATATTAGTATGTAAAATGCGCATTTAAAAGGAAACAATCTTGTAGGAGAACCAACAGAAATCTTTCTAGACTGGCATACCATCTATGGTACATCAAGTCTGATTTCTACACATACTTGTAGTACATGTACAAGTAGTACAAATATAATCCAAATAAAAAAAGGAGACCAAGTAAACCATACGCTAAACATCATCTACCTCCATGCTAAGAGTTCTGAATCAAACGAACGTATACAAAATGAAATGCACAATTCGTCTAGTAGAAAAACATATAACAAGTATAAACCCAGAAAGGCTGGCTGGCGGTCGGCTCCATTTTGTCACGAAGTATTACTTATCGCTAAGTCGCCGGCACTCCGTAAGGAGAGAACAATGGTATCCGACAGAAACTTAAAATTCAGACCTAACTATTACTAAACCTCTAGTAAGAATACACATCTTGATTTTTACCTTCCAAGCGAATGTCATCGTTACCGCAGAAACAGCCTTCAGACAACATTAAAGTACATAAATACAGCTATGTATGACAGAATATTTGAAAGTACGATGCACATGTTGCAATGCTCTGCGTATTCACATAATAAAACGAAACGAGATTTTTCATGACGATACTGCATCATACACGGTAAAGTATATTCGTGCGCCGAACATGTTGCTTGAAGGTCATGGGGCGTTTCCACAAAAAGTACATGTACAAGTAAAAATTACTTAATTAACAGATGAAACACATAACTAATCCACGTAATCGACAATAACGAAGTGATATACATTCATGCACATGAACATTTAAATGGATCCGGTTGATATACGCATCAACAGAGTCACATATATAACAAATAATTCGTTAGTAATATATACATCTAGCAGGGGTTATTTCTGAAATCATCATACATGTATTAATTAGTTGTAAATACCTTTGTCTATCTTATATGTGCAAAGACTCCACTTCATACCGCTACTTATGTTGTACCAATTTCCATCCTCAAGTATTACACTTTTTTCAACCGAGATCGCAAAAATGTAACTAAAAACATCGTCAGCAGTATCGATAAATAGTTCTGCAGAAGTTGTTGTCGAGTTGAACGACTTTCCTTCCAGGGAAACCCCTTCCTGTAAATTAGGAGTAATTCAAATTCACGTATCGTAATTAAGGTGTGAGCGCCGGCATAATTCATGTACAAAGTTTACAACAGGTATTACAACAGTAATATTTTGTCTAACATAAAGGAGGAAATAACCTTAAAAGTTCACGTATTTTTCTGGCAGGAAAGGTAAAGGTGGCGAGCCACAATGAATAAATATTCTTTAATGATTACACACAAACTTGTCGAGATAATTATAACAATACTAACGTTGCACGTATGGTGAGAAAGTGATCCTTTACACCAGTAAAGTGTGAATCCACTAGCACCATCAACAATCTCCCAATTAAAGTACACCCCCGACTTATTCCCAACAACTGCAAACTTCTCAGGCACTTTAGGTCCTAATACATACAAATCACTTGTCAGTTAAGATCCTTTTGTATAACAACATTTTCTGAATTAAAATAAATAGAAATAATCCACAATGACAGAATCGACAGTAACTCACGATATAATCGGCTTGCCAAAATAAGCTTTATTGGCTGCAAATCTTGGTTTGCGCCAATATTTGTCAGTGGAACAACAGTTATCACATAGGAAGTATTCATCTTTGGCACCTGCACAATATCATCATATTTGTCACCAGCTCCTTTGATAGGCACCAGCTTTTCTTTAAAGGCGGATGGATTACTCAGTTCCCTACTCGTGATCAAGTACTCGGTAAATGTTCCGTGCCTCTCCCTCTTAGGAACACCCTGCACAAGAACACACGATTATAGAAATCAACAAGGTGGATAGTGATGGACGACAATGACAAAAGAATAGTTATTAAATCATCATCGTGTAGATTGGGAATGAAGTCTGACCTGCCAGTGGATGGTGGCGGAGGTCTCATCCAAATCCTGCTTAAAACTGCCAGGGAATATATTCGGCAACGCCCCAGGAACTAAACACATAAAAAAGGCATGGATGTTAAACTGTATATTCATTCATTGGCAAGCATTATCAGATATAAATTGGCATTAGATTCAGCAAGCCGTAAAATTTACCGTCTTCGGGGGTAGTGGCTTTACTTGTCTTCTTTACACTCCAGTATCCCGTGGGTATACATTTGTTCTGCTCGTAGATCTTCAGGATGGGCAAACAGTCGATTTCTACTTGATACTCTGTGTTGGGGATTAGGCCTGTTAGGCTTGTGCATAGCTCCGTTTCCCCATCCACTCGCGCAACTTCTTTCGTCTGTGGAAACAAAAATGCGAGGGCGTCAGACTTTATTACTCTGACATACCTGGTCTTGAATGGTCTCTGTAAAGTGTACGAATCGTTGACGCTTACCGATTTACTCTCATGTGTACAATCGTTCATCTTAAAGGTGACATTCACTTGTCTGCGCTGAAATACAGAGATGGCCCCGATAAAACTATGCATGCGTAGATGTCCATAGTGTAACGTGATACAGGTGTAAGTACCAGCTAATCTGAATATGGGGTATTACATTGTAACTGTCTCACACTTACGTCGCCATACTCGGATGAGTAACTAATCCGTGATAACACCTGATATAACTGGCTGTGAATTCGGGAGGTCGGAGTAAAACACACATTTAAAGCTCTCTGGTTATTCTCAATTTTATGAATCTTTAGCCCTGATATCTGATCGGGTTTCACTGGAATGAAAAATATAATTTAAAAGCTTGCATATCGATTGTAAATAAATGTTTGTACATAAGCTCAAGTCATTCAATGTTATTAGCAGTCAATTGATTTAATTTCGATTATGAGATATAAAAAGATGCTGATGATTATTGTTACTCTTTAGTGCAAATAATGCCATGATAAATCAATCAGAGTCTTGATGTCAATGGCATAAGCATAATTAATACTAATACATGTACGCTGACACTAATGGTTAATTGTTGTATCTATTTTCTAATTGGGCGATAAGTTAGATTTGACCATTCAATCTTGTAACTAGGAGAAAGTCTGCTGCTGCATACATAAAATAGTCAATTATTTAAACACACATAGATTTATAAAATTAATACGTTAGTAATAATATGTATGCATGAGTGATTAATTGGTGGTTAGTATAGCTTAGTATCAGTATGTCATTTTAATCAATATCGTAGTAATTTAGGTGTATTATCGGATACAGAAGGTAATTTCAGAGGGATCAAATTAATGAGTGGTGATGGTAATGCATGATGACGAAAATGAGAGGGAAATGCGCGTAAACAAGTTTTGTGTAAACAAATCTAATGTCGGCATGCAATAGACTCTATGATATTCCATAACGCAATAAGCATGAGGAGTCTAATTGGCGCATCCAAGCATGCGTATAATAAAGCGTATAAGTCGTCCTACCATTCTTTTGGGGGGAAAACGATCTTGACACATGATAGGAGATACCGCTACCATTAACGTGAAGATTCACTTCATAATCTGATGTCATAATCACTTTGCCTAGGTTACATAATGTTCCATTTGTACTATTTTTCGGACATATTTCGGAAAAATTTCTGTGATGTCTGTATTAAGAGCAAGAAAAACGTGTGTTGTTTTAAATTACATTCTAGATTCTCGTGCAAGAGGCGATTTCAGTGGGGTACAATATATGGCCAAGTACTAAAAATGTACGCAGGATATTAATGTCGATGAAAATGATGCATTCTCTAAGAAAGAATTGAGAATACATGTACACACAAACAAATAGTTTATATGAAATACAATTTCAACATGCATCACTTCACACTTCACGCTTGCATTTGCGGAGAGTTTCATAATCCATTTGTTCTTGTACGGTTGAATCAAAGTTTCAATTGTCAAATGCAGTCAGTGTCCAGTGCATATGGTGTTATACTTAGGAATTTCCATCAACCGCATCTAATAGGCAAACTGGGCGATGTTGATTGAGAAAGACCTGATGTGTAAAAGCATGCGAGACGAAATAATTATTAACTGTACACTACGCAACAAGTGCTAGACAAAAACAAAATAAAGTGACTATATCCACATTGGCAACAGTACCGGGTATATGATGTAAGGAATGTTTATGAGTCTGTAGAGAATATGAACATGATTGTTTGTCGCGCTTACGTTATTCTAAATCACATTTTATGGAATTTGGAGGTATGTATGTGCCCGGGAAAATAGAATAATTTTGTGCGAAATATGAATGATACTCGTCCGGTGCATTTGGCTAAAAATCAGATTGTGCTTGAATGGCGGCAGCCGAACGATGTGTGACCAAAGGATTAGTAATTAACACCAACAAAAATATGTGAAGGTAACGTATGGACAGATTTTCGGGGTCAACAAAAACATATACAAAAACACAGTGCAGAAGCAACCAGTCAACGCATATACCTATTTTTCTCGTGTCTACGTCCGTTACATCGGAGAAGACGGTCCGGTTTAGTTCAGCGTGCTCGGCGACTATTAGCATATGGTAAATAATATGTGGAAAGAACGAGTCACCACCGTCAACCTTTTTCCACGAGCAGTTATAAGCTTTCTGGTGTGGGCAGAGATCCCTTATCTCACCTGGCCTGATCGACAAAAATTACACACAAAAACAGATTAATAAGGATTAGGTTCACAAAGCGCGTACATGCATGTATAACATTATTGTCCCTGCAACCTGTATAATTAAGGGTATTTGTGACTAGAAAAAGCAAGCATTTATTAGAAATTGGTGCACGCTATCTGATCAGCTGAAATTATGAAAAAAATTTATTCAGATTGCAACGATCTGTGACAAAAAGTATCATCACTCTTAAAGTTCATTTTAAAAGGGTGGATTGAAACATTATGGTGCTCAACTCCTAAGTAACTGCAACTCGTGTGGTGCTATTCGAAACATTAGACCTCATACAAAAACTGATGTCAGCTCCAATACATAATAAAACCCAAATAATGGTAGCCCATATCATAGCATAAAGCGGCATGGTGGTTGGGTTATGTCAGGTCTCCGACGATTGATTCGGCTTATGCAGTGATTATATCTAAGCAATCTGCAGAGCAAAAAGTTAGATGAAGTAAAAAATCTGCAAAATTGAAGCACCCTACCATTTTAACCTCTCACATATATCAACATTGAGTAGTATTCCCCTTCGCAGGTGATCGAGCAAATGTGCGATTCCTTGCTCTGTAAGCATGCAAAATTCACGGGATTTCATCCCGTCAAGCGTCTGTCTTCTGATTAAACGGATACAAAAGTAATCTTGTTAATGTGGATATTATATTAGGGCATGTGTCGTCAAAAGCCACGACAGAGCTGGTTATCCAAGCAGTATATATTTTGTACCAGTTGTGAGTTGTGTCATGGTTCATAGTTGAAAATCTGGTGTGTGGTGAGACTAGAAAAAGCAAAGTTTAAAAATAAAAAACTGGAATACAAAGTGGAAAAAATGACGTTGCAGAAACTTACTGTAAATCATCTGAGGATAAGCACTTAATCAAAGAAGCATTTAGAACTTCGTGGCATGTATTTGCAAGATCTTTTAGAATGAGAGTAATGTGGAAAAATATATAAATTAAACAATAACATTTTAGAAAAAGATACATGCACTGCTCTGATTTACAGTAACTTTTGTTGCGACTGTGTATCACCATACGGCAGCAGTTAACTGGTTAATGCATTTTGTTGGAAGCTTGACACCACAGGCCCTACAAAAGTCTACCTATGGTCTCGATATTATTCCTAATGTCAGTGTCACTATACACTGTCACATTTTGATTGGTTGCTTTGAGGTAAACCACATACGAGTCGCCCCAGATCACCTCATCGAGCTTAATCGTACAATTCGTCTTTTTATCTGAGCGATGGACAGAGCAATTCCCTTGCACGTGTAACTGGGGGTTGTTGCTGGAATCATACGTTCTGCGTCGCAGAAAGAAACGATATCATTAGTTGTAATATCTCGTATCAGAACACTTAACATCAAACACTTAAGTTAATATCATTCCGAATTTTATCGAGATATTAGGAGTATGAATTGAATTTGACAAGTACAGTAAAATCAACCATCTGATGTAATGTATAATTGTGTTGGCGTCTGATCTATTACACATACACTGTTTTCAATTATTTGACACATCGCGATTAATTTCAAACACGTGCCTGATTAAAGATGCATGTTTTTGTACCAATAACCGCTGATGATCCCACGTGATACAATTTGAGAGGAAGGAAGGTGTATCCGAGCAAGCAAATAAAAACGGCACTCAATCATGAATGGTGTCTTAGAACAAGCTAGTGCGTGTCGTACTGGCACAATATACTTCATGGTAATAATGATTTCGTTTGCGAATAAATAAGATTGTCATTGATTCACTGTCATGTTCAACTGATTTAGGTAAAATAAATGTTGAGTTGGTTGTTATATCGAGTCAGTAGATAAACACTTACAGTATGCTGTAGATGAGCGTAGTCTTCACTCCAGGAGGCTGAACGGGACCCCAGGTGCACGTCATGTTTGCCCAGTTATAAACAATGCAATCCTCTAGGTATGGCTTCAATGGCGGATCTACAGATGGAAACGATCAACATCGTTAACTTCGATCTCAACGCATTGAAATTGATATATCATTATGCTTCGGTCGAAGGAGTAAATGTGTTAGTTTGTTAAATCATTAGCCAAGATCACGACAATATGGTATCACTTAAAGTATCTTTACAAAGTGAAGATTGATATGATTCGCTAGCAATCAGTTACTTAAGTAAAAAAAATCACCCTTAAAAACTACAACTCTAGACATCGCCTGTATAACAAATAAATCAGATTAAACTAGGGATTGATACTATTGGGTGGTAAATCGATTAAACCGTAACAACAATTAGCATATTTGCATGCCAGTCTATAATCTGAAACCGGAGTAACAAGTGGACTTAATAACACAAATGTGGTAAATGATGAAGAGGGATTTCCACAATATCGTGACATTCGGAATAACGGATATTCATATACAATGTACATGGACAAGTACATAAGTAGAGCCTCGTGATCACATGTAAGCGGTAGATAATATCAATCAGCCACCATGACGCTGTATCTCGCAAGATAACCAGCATAACGGTAATCATCTCGTTATGCGCAATTCCTGTTGGGTAATTCCACTTGATACTAAAACATAATTCGCCGCTCACATAAAAGCAGGAGCGGGGTAATCATAAATGCTGACGACTTATCAACGGACATAATATTCAATATATAACAGGATACTTTAAGGAACACGTGAGCCATGAATTGTCCAAATAAATAGGTTGATACAACTGCAGAACCTTAACACTAGGACTAAATTTATAATCGACTCTTTGAAGTCATTGTTCCAAATAATCAAATAATCCGCGATCATGTCATAATCAATACCGACAATTCCGTACTTTAAGGAAAGGTCGTAAGAATTCATTTATCTGCATAAAACCAGACTCAATCGACAGTAACTCGGTCAGTCACGTTACTGTATATCATATTGGGTTATCAGAGATGCAAGATACTTGGAATAGTTACTCGGATGATTTACCGAAGACTGCATCAAGCACGAGCGTATGTGTATGTTTTGTAATAGATCTCCGTTGTACTCAACTTGAGTTAAGTCTCACATTTGATCTCATGGATTTGCATTCACGCGCGAGACTAGTGTATGTTACGTTTATAAAAAAAAATACAAAATCTAACGCGTCTTATCAATAATACTATATAACATATTTAAGTGTATATGGTAAATATTGAATG
>JAXGGS010017897.1:0-20877 GCA_035585475.1 Armandia brevis | reverse complement strand
TCTCCGGCTGCTCGGGGACTGATTCCAGCGCCCGTCCTTACCCGCTCATCTCGGGGATATTGGCACAGCGCGTGTGACTGATGGCGGGCAGTCACTCACTCCTGTCACCAGTGTCGGGCACGGCACAAGATCCTCCTCCTCCTCCCGCCGTCTGATGTGCCGACTCTCCGTCCGCCGCCCGGGCGTCGCTGTAAAATAAGAAACACAGAGATGGATGAGAGACGTCTCGCGGCCAGCTCCAGGACTCCGCCCGTATTTACGCGGGCTAAATATTATTATTACGGGGGACGAATATTGTTAATGATATATATACGCGGCTTTCCGGTGGGTCTGACTCGGGAGACCTTCGTCACATTCATACCGCGACACCGGAGGCGCTGTAATCAATTTGCCACCAACGTTTGCAGTTCCGGAAAGTCAATAAAACGATGAACGTGACTTTCATTGTGGATGGAAATGGAGACGAGACCCAAGCTGAAACTAATAATTACGCATGTGTCCGGTTTTCTCTTTTCTCATCTAATTGAGTCGCATTTTACAGCCGACTGGTTGCACCTGGTCGCGCGATTCCATTGTTGCTCAGATATCCTCCGTATGTGTCGTAAAATACGCATTGAATACAGCTGTCATTGTCGCTCGATGTTACACGCTTGTCCCTTCTTTACACCCTCATTTTATAATACAGCTGTCTCAAACGTGAGCCGGGCCGTATTTATTACCAGCTTTTGTGATTTCTCTTGTCCATTAGAGGGTGAACATGCCAGTATTCTAACCCACCCACATACGTTAGGCGAAAGCGCCGGTGGAGATATAAATGTATCATTTTGTCACAGTAAAAGGTCAGATTTGCTGACTATGCAATGAAAATGGCTTATATTCAAGCAGAGCGAGCTATCCTTGATCCAGGATACGAGGATTGATTGAGCAGGAGTCACAACAAACAACTTAGGCATTTACTCGTGCTCGAGCGTCAGCGAGTTGCTCAAATGTAGTCAGATATATCTGATGAAATTTCAGTAAATTTCCTCGAAAAACCTTAGATAAAACAATAGATTTTTACGTGGAATATTTAGCTTCTGGAAATACCGCCAGTGATTATAAGAAACGCAAAACAAAGGAAACGCACATAATATTCATGTTGCAAAAAGTTCGGCTCCAAATTGAATTTATATGCAGCTGTAAATCATCGGAACAATGGCGACTGAAGGCAACTGAATAGAAAAAGGGACAGTGTGTGGGACTTCATATTCCAGACAATGTCATTTCCTCTGACCTGGAGCTTCGTGGTGCTGTCAGGATGGCATTTATAGAATAGCCAGTGCAGATCGTTACTGAAGGAGACATTTCTTTCATATTCCGAGTCGTCCCTTATTCAAATGAGTGTCATGGGAATCCATTCATATGCACTTCGTTACCCTTGTCTCCTATATTTACCTTATACAAGTACATGACCTGATTAAAAAGCGCTTTGCACAACAGCAAGGTTCTTTTTCCAGTTTCCACTTGTACCCAAACACACTGTTGCCTGCTAATAGGGTAGCCGCTTTATTAGAAATAGTAATTATTTAATTAGCCCCTCCCCCGCATAAGATGGATGTTAATAAGTGTCTTCCATTTGCGCCATTGTCGGTAAGTTAGCATCGCCGAATGTAACAAGGCAACTCGATGAATAATGAAAATAATAGACTAAGAGTTGAACTTTTGTTTACATCCAAAGCCGCCCTTAATGCAACCCATTTATTTCCAAATGCTTTTCTATTCCGCGACAACCCTAATTTATCATCATATAAAGTCACATCGTCTCCCCTTTTATGACCCAGGTAAATATATCTTTTTTACTGCAGAGCCCGCTTATGATTATAACCGGTAAAACATCTTTCTACTAATAACCTACATTTATATGAAAAATCACCTCATATTTGAGGCCAAGATGAAGAGTATCATGTTATAGAAGATTGGAGCTGTTGTACGAGACGCCTCTGATTGTCCTCTATGATAATAGTCAGCTGACCTGCTGTCCCTTTAATGGAGACGCAGAACCTAGTGACAATGCTCTCCACAAAAACTGATGGGCTCATTCACATTTCGCCCCCTTGAGATATACATCACTCTTTGTGTACTGGGAGACGCGTGTGGTTAATATTCCTTTCGTTTCGGTGCCATCTTTCGTTTGCAAATAGCACGAGTGCTGCAGCGTGCAACTGAAAACTTCTTTCCAGAATCATCGATAGCCGCACTCGCAATCTTTAGCTGAGAAAAGTTCGGCACGTGCATGTGTTTGCTCAACTGAAATTTATCTGCGTATTTAACATTCTGTTCAATATATTTGCCTCCCTTTTCCGGTTACGCCTGTAGGTTTTTGTGTCCGACTGCCCATCTGTAGACAATACGACAAGATGGTCCTTCACCCCGTGGGTTGGCGTGTATTCAGGCAGAATGTGACCAATATGGGATACATTTTTCTGACTATGGGCAAACATAATCAATACCTAACCTGTTAAGTAATCTACCAAGGCAAACAACTGCAAAAAATACCCATTCAATATTGGCATAATATAGTAAGTGTTATAACGTGTTCAATTTTACCAGTTGCCCAGAATGATGAAAACCTCATCAGTGAGAAATGTGACAGTCTCTTTCAGAGGCATGTCATGAATGTGGGCTTTTTCTCTCTGGAATGTAATTGTGATTCACAAAACTCGCCCATTGCCATTGCAGGCCAAATGAATTCAGACTCGAACGCGACTGGATTTGATAAAAAAAAAGCGCGGTTTAGATTCTCTATAATCTATACAGCTGCGGGGTCTTCACTCCCGAGAGTTCATACTAATATGAGTGCAAATCCCCATAAATCATACATTGCTCTGATGAAATTTCGCACTGGTTGTTTCCTCATTTTTTGACAGTAACTTTTCTAAAGAATTCAAAATAGACATTTCGTGACGTTGAAACAAACTCAATATCCTAGTTGAATCATCTTCTATTAAATTTTTCTGTGTTATTGCTAAACTAATGATTGGTGATATTTCTCTTTTTAGGTAAGAACATGAAATCAATTTGAAAAATTTATTTGGCTGAACATTGATGATGCAAACAGATGAGTTAATACATTTGCCTTTTTGTTTCTAATACTTCCATTAGTAATGTAATCTAGCATATCGTTCGGCTGATTGTTTACTTTTGTATTTCAACTGAACGATAAGCGTATTCTCGGTAGTTTATCATCCCAGTCGCCAGGTAGTGAATCCTGTTCGGCTGATTTATTAAATTTGTATTTTAACTGAACATAGAGACTTGTACAAAGTATGTTTGTGTGGGCGAGGTCAGAGCCGACTTTCATACCAAACCACGTGCAATACCTGGGATAAAACAATTCCTCAAGTCCCGGGAGGAATCATTTGGCCACCAACCTGACCCCGGTATGACCCTTCCTAGCACATGTTGCTTATAATGGCAGACATCAGTGTCGCTGATCTAGCGTATTCCCGGTATTTTATCATCCCAGTGGCCAGGTAGTGGAAACTGTGGACTTGTTTACCAGCCGCTGGCCGTTTCCCCAATCAATACCTCTTCCTGCCACTTCGTTAGTACATTTCACCCTCTAAACAGCCGCTCTACTAAATTGTGTTTAAAGACCTACGGCCGGAGAACTTGTTAAGAAGTCAACCCGTTCGCGCCGAGATGCAGAGTCGTTTTTAAGCTGCTATTTCTCAGTCGGCAAAGGCGTTAACTTTGCTCTTGAACGCTGCCTACGGCATTTGTCTTTGGTTTTGCTTCTGAGCCATCCATCCCACACACCGAGCAACCGTATGATTGTGCTCGTGCCGGCACAAAGAGAAGATTATAACTTTTTGCTGCCTGTTGTAAACACCGTCGGAGTAATCTCTCAAGCAACACAGCCGATTTCCGCCGAGATTCGAGGGAGTTGATTAAAAGGACAGCATCTGTCATCCGCTTGTAAGATTCTCCTCAGATTCAGAGAACCAACAGTCAGACGTATCAGATTGAGGTGGACGTCCACTTAGAGGATTGACATTCTAATGGGCGTCCTCTGTCTGAAATAGGGAATCAATTCCGGGGGGGGGGGGGCCGAAACGAACTCGTGCCATTTTCCTTAAATGTTAGCCAGCCTTCACTGTCTTCTCCTCGGATTACCGTGCAAGATATTCAACGTCGCTCTTCATTGCAATATGTTTTTGTCTTCGCTGTCAGGGCTCTCTGTGTAGCTCACAGTGAGACTGATAGTGTAATTTTAGGCGGACAAGCATGGCCGACTCCATCTGTGCTAATCTTTCTCTTTATGAAGGATTTGACTAGAATAAATCGGACAAGGTCGTGCTCACGTCGGCACTTTCTCCCCTGTTAGACGACTTTCTGTCGCCATATTTCAGCAAAGCATGACTCCGCCGTAATATTGAGGTCGAATTGCCGCCAGTCATAAAGATGAGGCTGATTTGGCAAAAGCAGCCCGGATTAGAGGCACACTTCTCCCGAGAAACAGAGTCGCCCCTGCACACATCCATGTCCTTCATCAGCACGTTGGACCAGTTCTGTTACATAGGATATCCGCAATATTAATGGCAGAAGTTTTAGCGGTAGGCGGTATTGCTATATTAGGAACGATTGCCTGGTGTTTGCTCGACTTACAGCACTTACTAGTAAATGCCCTGACTAGTCTCACTAATGACCCACTCATTAGACGCTGTAAGGTGTAAGATATCCGATGGTTAGGAAAGACTTCAAAGTCACCACCATTATGTGGTGTATGTACACGGTATTATCTGCCAGACACCTGCCCTGAATGGGCTTCAGCGGAAAAGAAGGTAGACCGCGAAATGCTTGCGAAAAACAGTATCTACTCGGGTTCGCAAAGCATAGCAAAACATGCACTTACACGCATGATGAATAGCCGAACGTAATGTATATGTAAACTCGGTTTGATGGCTTTAATTTGCGGTTGTTTGATGGGAGACCGGGCTGAAGCATGTCACCTTTTGCTCCCCATTTGCTCGGGGAAGATGCGTTACTCGCCAGATTCATCAGCTCTTCTGTACGGATTTAGTTGCCATCAGCCACGGCTGTTTAGCCACACTAGCTCTACTTGGCTTTCAATGAATAAAACTTTTCTCCAATCTGGCGCACAGTCACGAGTGCGAAGGGAGGTGTTTCTATAGACGTGGTGTCTTAGGCAGTTTTTCTTAAGGAAACTGTGGCAGCCTTTTCAAGCGGTTGCCACCAGGACGCTTAGATGCTCAGTCAAACCTTGATCATAAGCAGCGAGCTTCTTTCGGCCGCGGTCCTTTCAGAACGCCTGCGATAATTTCATTACGGAAATCTCGGGCGAGGATTAAAGCCGGGGGTGAAAACTTGCGAGCATCAGTCGGCAAGGCCACGGGATTGTAGTGGTCGCCCGGTTTTACCCGGCTTTACCCGGTTTTACCCGGTTTTACCCGGTTTACCCGGTTTACCCGGTTTTACCCCACTTTCCGCGTACAGATGGGGTGAGAATGTCAGCTCAAGGGTGTTTTGCTAATGAACATTTTTTCCGAGTACGTACCGACTGCTTGTTTGTTCTGTAGGTGGCGATTTTAGCGATCCCTGGAGATAGAGCCCCAGTTGTTTCACTGAATGCGTCATTAAGCCGTCCTCCAGTGGGTTACTAGTGACTGCACAGACATGTGCACACAATGCTGCCCGTGGTCAGCACGTCATCTGATTAATTGTTAAATTTATCACATACATCATATTTGTTAGTAGGCAATCGTCACGTCTGATGTTCACGCCAAACGTGTTAACTGAGTTAATATTATCTAGGTTAATTATATTGAAGAGATGTGCCGTAATGTATTTTTCGTTGTTACACATGCCTAATGTATGCAATGTAACTGGGGTCAACATGACGCAAATGGCAAAGAAGCACCATTACGCTATTCGGTTATTTTTTAGTTTTTGGTCGGAATTAGGCATCACAGTATATTCAGTTAGATTAATTAGAGTAAAGAAATGTTTCGTCACGTATTCTGATTTTTACATATGCCTGATTTATCTATTGCATTGTATGGTTTATTTGCAAACCGTGTATTTACATACTTGTGTGCAAACTGGTCCATTATAGAAAATTTGATAATATGCAACTGGAGTTAACATATCACAAATGGCAAATGAACACATGCTGATGCTGGTCGGATACTCGTTTTTTCGTTGGTGGGGACCTGAAATCACATTCTTTTCTCTAGTACAATGACCTGACTCGTCTCGGAATAAAAACTTGCACTGCGGTATTTGGGGTGACATCACATTGAAGGTAATTGTTGCTATCATATATTTAAGTGAACTATGCTTGCAGTTCCATACACGGAACGAAATATTTTCAATGAAATTACACAACAATTGTAGCGATCATTTTAGCCGAACAATCACCAAAAGTTCAATGATTGTAGTGTAGTGATAGAATTCACCTAATACATAGTCAAATTTACCTGTCAACAAAGGCAGTTTATATATTTTTTTTGGTGATCCGCACTCAAACTGATCTCGTTTCTACCAGGTGGCAACTTCTGTGTACACAGCAGTATGAAATCAAATGTTGGGGGAAAACTAAACCTAGGTTAGCATACTTACAGATTGACACGAAAGTGATGGTGTGGAATGGCTTCGTCAATTTACTGTCGATTGTGCGTGAATCGACTTGCCAAATCAAATCGAATGTCCTCCTCTCGTCCTTAACCTGATTAACAATGGTTTGAGCGCTGGTCTCATTTAACTTATCTGTCACTGTGGCCGAGTCGAAGTCTTTCAGGTGTTTAAAGTAATTGTCCGTCCAATTTCAGAGCCTTCGCTCACCAACCAGTTCGTGATCTTCCTCCGTGAAATGTTTTGTGTCAGCTTTTCGACTCGATGGTCAGACGCGTGAAGAACCTCTAGTTGATGAGCAATGAGTTGATTATCTATTCTGTCAGTCCAATAAATACAGTTCAGATCGACGGCGTCTGGTTCTCAGACAGGAGATCAAATCTCACCTCAAATGACGCCGCTTCTGTTCGATTCTGTTCCGGCTTGCGAAACGTTTCTCCTTCCCTCCTCAGCCTCAGCTGTTGCTGTCTCTTCAAGATTCCTACTTACTCGGATGATGGGCAGAACTCGTATTGTCCAGACGCTCCGCGAATAGCTTTAACGCGGCTCGCCTTTTGTCATAGACAGATTGTTCTTGTTCTCGGATAGCTAATTTCTACAATATCACACTCGGCAAGAGTCAGAGCGTATCGTCACAACTTGTGTCCTCTTCATAAGCAGCCAATACGGGATGGCAAAATAAGTTGCTAATCATAGAAATAGAGTGAGAGGGATTTGCTCACGGACAGCTTCACGTTTGCGGAGGTTTGCGAAATGCTCAGCGCTGAGTTGAGGCGATGGTTTGTTGGCGATCCGTGGATTGTTCCACTTGTCACGGCACCAGGGGGTTTCAGGCAGGAACCCCACTGAAATATCAACTATTCATACCGGTGTCCCGATACTGCGACAGGGTATAGAAGATACGTCTCACTGTCATAACACATGACAATGTTATTATTACGGGGCTATTGTGTACGTTATTGCATGAGACTGATTTTTGCAAAATAGATATATGTGCCGTACAAACACTAGCCACTTTTTTCTGGAGGATGTTGCGTCACGAGCTATTACTTTATTCTGACCTATTTGTAGAAACAAATCACAGGTTCTGCCTTAGATATTTTATGTTATGTGAACATCCAGCATGATGCTAGCCCTGGATGTAACTTCATAAAAGGAATATACTGTCCCATGTGGCTATAGTTGTTGATTTGTTTTTACAACGTTTGGACTTTTTTCAAACCTGTTCAGTTGGTTAATTAGTGTTAATTTGAGTCAGTATGCTGCGATGTATGATATTTGTTGGTAAATAAAACGAAATCGCGGAAAACTTGACATTTTCACGAAAGCTGTGATTATGTCTATCAACTGACTTGTTGCAAACAAAACATAATGACATTCATAACCGCATCACTGGTGGTTTCTGTAACTCCCATGTGTGCGTGCCCCGGAAATCAAAATATTAACATTTAGATGTAAATAATAGCTGTTATTAACACGATGGAATTGTTGATTCAAAACAATTCCATCCAAGTAAAATTAGAAAAATGGGTTCCTCATAACGACAGGCAGTTTCAATAACCATCAGGTCAAATTCCGCTATATATATATATATATATATATATATATATATATACCCCGGTATATATATATAGTTTCACTACCGATCAATTGATTTGCCACTGTTTTATACAATTGACCTAAAACAGGTATGAAAGAGGTAATATTTGTCAAATTCAGACCCATCCATGTAGATCTGAGCCAAACTCAGACCTATCGGCATTATACTGAATAAACATGGTGGATGAAACTAAGTGAAATCAGAATTACTGGTAAAACCACTGTTGTCCGATAATAAATCATGTATTTATGTTTTGTTCGATTGCTAGGGTGACCTAGTAAACTAAGCTGTCGTCAGGAGGTGGACCAGTCTCAAGTTTAATGAGTTAGGCATATTTCTAACACGACGTGGCAATATCATAACGAAATGTTTGATTGCTGGCATCACTTGTAAAATCAATGACATTGTACGATGTGTGGTTTTCTTCGTCATCTGCAATACAAATTGTGCGCTGAATAAACGCGGATCTGTAAAAGGTCACGATCAGTTTAATTCTGACTCGTAAACGGAACTACTCGTGCTTTAATCCTCACTGACCCTTGTTTCTCGGAATATTGGAATGAAATGAAATCTCCACCAGATATCTGCAGTAAACACATGGGCGTCGCAGTAGAAATAGTTATGTCAATCTAAAAGCGCAAATATTTCTAACAAATGTGTCGCTTCAGTTGATTCTATGGCAATAATGATTCATGGACATTAATTTTGCTTCGGTAATGAGTGACTGTCCCGACCTGTTTCTTTACCAACATTGGATCCCTCACCACAGCAGCAACCTTAATTGCTGTTACGGAAAGCCGAGGGTTGATGTATTGTTCATATCGTTTAAGGTATGATACTTGTCCATAGCCCTCTTTCGCCATTTTTTAACTTACCTCTTCTTCACAAGCAGCTTTCCCGTGTATGTGATATTTACCGTCCTGTAACATATCACCGGAGGGAAAGGATTGACCTTCAGCTTTGTCCTCGTGAAAACACACTGAAGACACGAGAACTCCTCTATTCAACTGTATCAACTGAGATCGGTGTGACGCTGTTAACCCATTTTCAAGATGCCTTTGCGATATTCGTTTTTATGCCCTATATTTGATGTTTCTTAATAAAATTGATGATGTCCCTTCTGTATCGGTTGTGTCAATTATGCAAAGACAACTTGTTGATTAATGACACGAACCTTGAACTAACATCGAAAAGAGGACAATGATGTATGTATGATTGTCTGTATCATTTTCACAATATTTGTTGACCGTACAAATTTCTTCGCAGACTGGCACTGTGTAGAAACATGATATTAAAAAAAATATTAATGCCATTGAATGCATACTTTGGTTTAAGTGTCTGTTCGATATAAATTGAGCTGATAATAGTAGGTTTCCATTCCTTGTATGAATGCCACATTATAATGTTACAGTGTTGTTTCCTCGTGAATTTGTGCCTTATGATAGTGCACATGATATCCAATAGTGTTCTCATGCGGTTCTCTCTGTCATCAGTTAGACTTATTAATTGTTTGAAACATAATCAGCTGGTTTCATGTCCGATTCAGGTCAGAAAAAAAGACAATTACTAGAATTTAATGAAATTACATGTAGATAAATAGCAAAAATTACAAAACAGTGGGCTGTATGTAAAGAATTCAACACATTTGTTTGACACGTTTACAAAAGATGGTTCCTACTGATATGATTGAGACCAGCAGAGAGAATAATTAATGGTGGTTTACCCCCTGTAATCTATTACTGTCTTTAATTTATTTGTTTTTGTTCCCCGAGCCACGGTGATATTGCCTCCGTTTTTTTGCCTGATTTTCACTCGGATTGGCAAACAAGCATGGACTAGAGGTAATTTGCCCCAGAAACTAGTGATCGTAGGAACGACTGCAATCTGTAGAGATATCATGTTGCTGACCACCGGAAAATGACTTTATCGACCTCTTTAATAGATTTTTTGGTTTAAAGTAAACGTTAAGAGTATTAAAATTGTTTGTGGTGGTTTAAATGTGGTCCAGGAACATCAGTATTACGGGTGACAAATAGTTCTCTAGGAGAAATTGCGTAATACTTTATAGCCAATTGCATGGACACCGTTGGGAATGAAAATTTTGCTTTTGAGATGGTTTACATGTCCTTTTTCCTGGCAATTGCCCTGCTACGGGAATTGCAATGGTACCTATACCTACGGTATGTATGAACCAAAATAAGTCCTCTTTTTCATCATGCTCCTTTTTGCTGGAGGATTAGCCTTTCACCGGAGACCAAATGTAATAGTATGATTTCATGATTCAGCTGAACTTCGATAATGTGATACTCTGTTAAAAGATAACCCGCCAATATGGCCACATCGTTTAAAACTCAATGACACGGTCTACAGTGTTAGCCGATACACTCTGATACCAAGTCTGCATGAACAGCAATAGTGGCATATACTGTAAACCTAGCTCTGTCCAAATGTATCTCCTTTCTATGTTTTGGCTGAGGATGAGTTTACATTTTTGCCTGTTTATTTTGTCTTCATATCGGGGCTTTTGACACATGTTATTTAATGAAAGATCGTGGCTAATGCCTCTCATTAAACTCAACATTATTTCACATAAATTTACCTAGTTTAATTAGGGACACTTGTCTCCTTATTCAAGCATTTTATTTTCTTCTTTCTCACACTAAGCCCATCAATTACAGCTTTCTCCATGCTGTATAGAGGCCCATTTAGTCTCATGTGACATTTTTCATGACCTGCTTATACTTTAGTATATTATTTCATTGTTACCTTCGTGTTTTTAAAGGGTCCTATCAATTTACCAAAATGTTTGCCAAGTTAAAATCCCAGCTGAGGAAGGAAAGCGAAACATTTACATGAGACAGAATACAATTGATAAAAAATATCAAAATGAATGCAGCGGCGAGCTCATCTAATTGCCTTACCCTGGATTATGGCATTTGTAAATAATACACTTTTTGTATTCAAAATATGTAAGGGTAACTCATTCTTATTATCAATTGGAGATAAAGTGCCTTTCGGTTTGTTTAGACAATATGTTTATGAGCAAATCTTAATGAGCAACTATGTATCGATAATTCCATGTTTTTACATTTCGCAAAAATGTCCGAATGACTCATTGCTATGGATGATTGTACATCGTACCGAAATGCGTTTTATTCACAATGGTTGAGTAAACATGTATTGTTTCAGTCCGGTTCTGAAATGGTTGTTTTTTTACGTTTTACGTGGTGTGTTGCTAGGGAAACGGATTCGTTTTAACGTGGCGACGTCAGACTCTCTTTATTCTTGAGCGCTGTGGGTAATTCCGACTTCATTTCCTTTTGTCTGAAACTTGGTTCGGGGCTATGGAGGGTTTTAAGGCTATAAAGCTCAGTACGTCACAAGAATTTGCCACCTCGCCGATGTAAAACACCTACTCGTTTAGTTGAGCATGTACTCAGAAGTTCAACTGAGCGTAATTGTTACTTTTGAGTGGACTTGAGGAATAGGATATTACAAGTAAATTACCCAGTAATTGGGGTTCTCGTAGTCGCATCGCTCCGGCAACAGATTGCAAGTGATTACCCACCCCCACTAAACTTACTTTTTCCCTCACAATTTATCATTCAATACCTATATTTGGTCAGATAATACTGCATTGTAATAAGACTGCCTGCTATTTGGACACAATTGTTGCCTCCGGTGCGGAATATGAGGACTTGTCCATGAACTGCGGTCATTTGACATTTTAAATGTGTTCTATGTCGTGTCGCACAGGATATGCATATTTCACACATCGAATAGGGGAGAGACTGAGTGCTCAGACCCTTGCGGGAATTGTTCTTTTATTGTGTTGAACAAATATGTCAGTATGGTCGCGTCAGAAGCCAGTTACTCATACGCGGTTCTAAACGGGTGGCGAAACCAGATATCTTTTGTATGCATTGTGCTGTATCGTTATATTCCCACTCCCGATTTGAGCACCGTGTTTTATGCATACATGTACCTCAATCCGCTGGTTCTTACTAAGGGAGCCCGCGTCAAAAATTACCCGCTAGTAATCTGACAGTATATCATTGCCTCGGTGTTCTATGGTAACATGCTATTCCATTTGGAGATTGCAAATGTCTCTCGGGCCGCATATCATCTGCCATTTCTTCTCCCCGTTTGTCTCGACGCCGCCCGATAGAAATAGTTCTTTGATGTTCCCTTTCTGCCGTCAGTATAGACTGCAAGCACTGCCGATTGTACATGTATCTATACATACATGTACATAGATGCGTGTGTGTCCCTTGACAGGTAATAATCAAGCAGGCGGCTTGGATGTATGTAGAGCGTGAACGTACTAGGCGTTCCCGTTAGCCCGGTTTGAAACGTGGCACCAATTCTAGTTTCGAAAGAGTTCCCCTGGCCTAATTTTTTTAATGGGTACCACGGCAATCTTTTGCCACATCTGGATTTAGGGAAGGAAATGTCCCGACCTCGTGATTGGCGATGCTGAAGAGAAGAACGTGACCGTAGATGAAACATCTCGAATATTTCTCTTCCACTCTCACTTCCGTTCTCCTTATTCAGTCGCTGCCAGGGTAGACACAGATGTGGGGCCTGTCCGACCATATATGGAGCGTGTATACATGTGGACATGCATATGTTTATATATGTATCCGCTTCCGTATATGAACCGCAACTGCCAGCCTTTGTTTCACTTTGTCACCCCTGCCACGGGAATATATCAGTTTATACTGATAATCCTCTAATTTGCCTAATACGTGTCGTCATATATTCTCATTACCAAGTCTAATATTAACTCGAAACTCTCGTGGTTGATTAAGGGCAAGAGGCAGTGGTTTAGGGGCTTATTTCATGGTAACCCGAATCGCAGGCAAAACTCGCGGACTTATGTGGCAGGTTTGACGGGAAAGCGGATGCCACAATGAGGTTAATTGTCACCGAGCAAGAGGAGTCCGCAGATTGCTTTAACTAGTGTCAGCCTCCCCGTCCTAGAATTCATCATCGTGTCGTCTGCCCTGAGAGTGCTTGTCCCCGTAGTCTCCAGTGATTTATAGGCCCTAAACCAGCCGATGCACGCCCAAAACAGACAAAACTACTCAACCGCCATTGGCCCGAGAGCAATTCTGCTGGTCACCGGCTGTGGGTTTTATAAAGCAAATATCCACACCGGGTGTCCGCAATCAGTTTGGACAAATGATGATGTTGTGGCGGCATCGAGGTAGCCTTGGTTTTACCGCGCTTTAATAAGGAGCTTTGTGCTGCCAGCAATAACCGGGGCGGGCTTAGCCATCCCTGCTACCAGCCGCTTAGTCACCAGCATCATCAGCAGCCCGCCCATCGCCGTTTATGTTTTACCTCTTACCCAGCTGCCCGTCATTTACCATTTGTCCTCAGGTGCGAGTGACTATCGCCTACGTGCATTGTAAGCGGAGTGTTTATGTGTTGAATGAAGTTAAGGTTCACCTTTACGTTGATTGACTAGGCAGGTAGTTGTTGTATAATGTCCGGCATTAATTCTGAGCACACCGGCGTTACTCAACTTGTCGACGCTTTGAGTCGGCGACTGGATGTTCATTAGTTGAGCAGCGGGGCCCTTGATCACGGTTATCCAGCGCATTAGCAAATAGTTTTTCCGCTTACACATTAATTACATGTGATTTGGCGAGCCGCGCTCACCTTTAATAGCCCCGTGTTTACGACGATTCCGACGATTTGTCGCACACAGCCTGCCAAGTTGTTAGATAACAAGCGCCCATTAAACTGTCAGACACCCGCGGAGCTGTGAATCTCAACTTGTGCTCACGTCAGCCGCTTTTTCTGTCGCCTGCTCCTTCTCTGTCTTACCCCGTAAACTCGGCTTCCCGCCAGGAGCCGGGCGAGAGTGAGAATTCGCGGCCTGAAACTTTGATCGCGCGCCGGAAAGGGGTGTGGTATTGAACGGGAGCCGGGCAGTGTTTTGTGCGACACGTCACTGCGGAAGACGGAGTGAGATGTATCGCCCGTGACAGGTGATGGCCGGCGGAGATGCGCGGAGACCCCCGCCGAATTGCGTAAATCATATCAGCTCCTGTTAAGGGTTTCGACTACACGACTCATCACCTTCGACTTTCGCCCGCAGCTCGACTTGACAGGCGAAATCTTTATTCGCGTAGCGCCTGCTAGACTTTGGGGAACGTCTTAAAGTGATTACCCCCTCCCCTTTACACGGTTATGGCTTTCTCTTTTACAAGTTTTTCGCTCGTGTCGCCCGGTAATCTATGGCTCCAGCGACAGTGATCCAGAGCGAGCATCACTCATCATCAAGGCGTAAATTGCCGGAGATATTGCATTTCTTCCCCCGGCTTTCCGATGGTTAGATTGCCGCCGAGACGACCCGCCGAGTTTTACCAAAATGATATAGATGGTGTCTTGATTGAATATGTTTTGATGAAAATGCCAGGTCAATTAGCCCTGGCCATGGCTCGCAGACCGGAGGGAGACGGGGCCTGCTTATTTATCTGTCTCCCTCTCACGACACGGGGCCTGTAAATCGTCGACGGATGCCACTCCCCAGTCGAGTCAAAGCCAGGACTCCTGCGCAGCGTATCTAGCGGGCTCTGCCGTCTCAGTCGCTTGGTTTTATGAAATGATCGTAAAGCAATCTCGCGTGCCGCGTAGTGATGATCATCTCTTGTGCGTATTTCGCAGCAGCCTGACATCCCGTGTCCCCTGCCTTATATCCATTATGAAAGCTCCTCTGAGTGGCCTTTCACTTTTTATCGCCTGCAGGCAACCTTGGTTTTATTGAGGAATTCCCTCCTCGCTCCTCGAGAAAGTTTTCATGATCTAGGCCATTGAGGGACACAAAAGGATTTGGCAGCCCCTTAAGCTGTTTCTTCAATTCGGCGTCACCGGCAGTATCTCGGTGCTCGCTCCGATACAATGCACGATGCCCCCGCCCTGGTGCGCTCCTAGTCCGGAATATCAAGTTATCCCCTCGCAATTTTGCATATGAAAGGCGTCCACGTCGCATTATAAAGATGTAATGGACACGCTTACGGTTTTCGTGACCAACACTCCCAATTTAACTCAATAAATTATGCCGTGCTGGAATGTAATCAAGCGCAAGATGCCAAATCTGCATAAATAATAAAAAAGTAATGTTACACCACGGAGGTTTTTTATACGATAAACAGTCTCCCTATCGGCGGCCGCGAGCTCATGCCATGTCGACTTACATCATGTACTGCGAATCGCACGATACTGCCGACTTAAGGTGATCCAGACGGGCTTACACTTAAGCCTGATGAGCTGATCCTCTCTTTGTCAACCCGATTCCTGCGTCCCAGCTGACGACTAATCCGCGGGGTAAGGAATGTCGTCAACTTCACGAGCATCCGGCACGGTCCTGATATCACGCGATAGCTGTGGTTAAGTGTCAGGCCTCGGGGACTGTCGCTCATACGTGTCCGGTGTACATCAGCTTCCCCAACTCTCTCAGTGGCCATCTTCGGCGGGTTACTGGATCTAAATCCACTTCATGCCCACCCTTATTTTACATAGTCAATGTTAATTGTCCAGAAATCGCATAATTTATCTGATGATGTGACGGATTCATTTGCGCTACCTTTGGTGACAAGACAGAAGTGGTCCATAATTAGGAACAGATGGTTGCTATTTTCCTTAAACATAACGTGTCACGATGCGAACAAGTTCTCAGTTTAGGTACGAGGCAGTCGTGTTATTTCAAGACTGATCAGGTGCAGAAAGGATGACTCCCAAATATCATCATGTTACTTGTCGTGAATAATGCTATTGTGAACCTTATTACAGAACCTGCTACATCTCTTATGACAGGAGTTACCTCACGACCGGCAGGTTTTATTAAAAGTAATGCCTTAAATGAACTGGAAAAGGAACGTGTCTGCTTATTCTTGACACGATTTCCCGTCATTCTAATAGCTCCAGACGGCGGCCATCCTTGAAGAAATATGCTAATCATTTCTGGGTGGATACATATAATTCTTTCTCAATAGATAGATTCGGTCGCATCTCGGGGGCGGCCGGCAGACGTCTCAGTACCGTACAGATTGTTAAGAGAATTTGTTTTGGCAGGTAGAATTTGAAAGCACATGTTCGCTGCTTGTTGGGGTGTGGTGGTCCGGTCGTTACGAGCCCCCGGTGCGGATCTGCGCCAGCCATTCCCCTCATCCCCCGGATGGTTTATGCTCGCCAGTCGAGCCACCGGTACAGGCGCCAGCTCCCATTACCGCCGCTCCGCTGATGAACAACTCCACTTACCGTTTTAGGAATAGGCGGGGTTGTGGCGGCAAGCGTTCTCTGGCCAGGGTGGGCGGTGCTGATGATACCACAGGTCTATGTTTTCAGGCCCCCACCCGGTTTAATTCTGCAGGCACAAGGGCGGTATTAAGTATATACACTAAAAAGTAAACAAATGTTTTATTGCCATCATTCCATAGGATACGGTTTTATTCATCGCTCCCGGGGGGTAGGGACAGATGTCTCCGTCTTGTGTTCTCGATAAACCCAGCGAATATTGCGACCTCCCCAGCCACGAGGAGAATGATCAGCGTTCCCTCGACTCGTCTCCAGATTCCATCTATATTGTATGGATGTAGCTTGTGGGATAAAGGGAGCACTGTCTCGTGTCATCCATTGAGGAGACAAGCGTTTGCATCCGATATTTTCTACCCTGGCGCATCTTATTGATCAACTACAATAACAATCCAGGCTTGCATCATGGGAGTTTTTAACTGTGTCATTATCGCGCATTTTCGCTGCTGCAAGTCCCCCCGGATTCCGCAATCGCCTGGAATTGTTAGTAAACACGGCCGGGTTTCACCGAATTACCCTATACCCATTCTCTGGTGACGCTCTGCAGAAGTTGCACCGAGCTTTTAGTCTTCATAATAAGGCTGATCTAGCTGAATCCAGGATAAACCGCACTCAAATTGGAATCACTGGTATTTATCGATTTGTCTTTTCGACAGATTTGAGATCAGCTTTGGGATCCTCGCCTGGAAACCTGAGCTCAGGTCGCTCTGAATCGAATAAAGCCGATAGCAGTTACGTTTAATTGCCATCATATCGACACCGCGTGCACTAATCACGGTTATCGATTCTATTAATCATCAGCCCATGACCCAAAGATGCTAATCTAATGGTAATTAATAGATATCGAAGTAAAAACCCAGTTCGTTGGCATTTGGATTTTCTCTTATTAGCGATTCAAACCTTCTTGACGTACAAGAATTTTGATGAATTACGCTGCGAGTATCGACAGAATTCGGGAGATGTGGTCGGCTTTTCAGTGAGATCGGAGGGATTAGGGATTAGCCGCGGTTCGTTTGATGTGAAGTGAAGAAGACGTGTTTTATAAATAATGAGAACAGAGATGATTTCCTTCAGTGGAAGACGCTCGTGCCAGCGAACTGATCGAGGAGCCTCTGATCTCATAATTCACCGGTTTCGAGAGCACGCTGCAGACAGTTAAATTACTTTTCTGCGCACGGACACATTTCGTCCAAAATCTACATCTTTAAGAAAAGCCAAGCTGATTTTTTCTCCTCCCGGGAGATGTCCCGAGATCTTGTTAGTGCGCATTATTGGAGTGGGGAGGAAAAAATTCCTCTGACGGTGTCGTGCGGTCTCGACAAAAGCAAGAAGCGCTCGAAATCTCCCGAGACGGGTTAATGACAGGAAATACAATATCCAATGTGAATCTGCTCCAGAAGGGACACAAACCGAATCTCTTTCTCCGCGCAAGCTTCGATGGCGGTTCAGTTTTAACCCCCAAACTGTTGCTAATGTAATCGAATTCTCGGGTTCTCGGGTCTCCGCCAGTCTCGCTGCTACCAGACGAAACACCCGGGTTAGGGAGCATCACCGTGACGGGTAAAACGGCCAGATGATGTGAAATATATCGCTGCATAGAAACAATGGCCCGATAAACTGCACTAATTTAGATATATGTCTGCATTTATATATAAATGTGGCCGCACATTAGGGAGTTTTACTGCCTGCAGTGAGATTTACGCACTATATATATGGGACTATTAGATTTAGTGGATGCCAGTTGTCGACGTTTAGCCCGGCTATGATGGAGATTTGTGGCCCTAGTTGCTCCAGCAGGAGTTGTATTGTCCCCTAAAATGGGTGAGTCGGCGATGGCAGTGGCCAGATATTAGATCCCCTCCCCGCCGATCTGTGATATGAATGGGTAAGCTGGGAGCCGGGGGCTCGGGGATGTTCTCATGTGGTGCTCGCGGACATACCTGGGCGCGGCGGCAAGTGACCGGGGCGGCGGCATGAATCATACACCGCTCACCACCGCGACACGTCACCAGTGTGTTAACACGACATGACGACAGGCGCTTGTCGACTCCTCATCTTCATCTCATGACCTTGCACTGCCCTTTGTGGCCTGACAACGTCACCCTGTTGCAGCAGCCGCGACTTTTGACTGCTCGCGGTGTACGGTTACCGTGTGGTTTCTCCCATCATCCGCAGATTGAGAAGCCTTTATCGCCGCAATGATAGATAGATCAGCCAAGCGGAGAGAGGCAATCAAATTATTCTGATGCTGGCAGCATCGTGCAAAGTGTCTGTATTTTCCAGCAGAGTTGGCCCTCGGTGATGCGGCGCTCGTTTTCGGGCCCTCTTGTTCCTGGTATTGTAGGGTTAGTACCCGAGTCACGTCACCGAGGCGTTAGTCATAATGGAGTGGGATCAGAGAATGCTCTCACTGTCCTAATCAAATCCACCGCAGTATGGGGAGATGCCCCGCGACCTGTTGTGCTCAGATAATAGCCATTGTTTTCGTGTGCGAATTTTTGCTAACTTCAGATTAATTTAGCAATGATAGAGTCGTAGTTGGATATATTAACAAAAGCTGAAGTACTAAGTTAGATATGGAAACGCTGGTAGTTATCAACAACAGGGTTTCTTATTCGTTTCAATTATATGTGTCTTGTTCGTTATAAAATTATTTGTTTAAAACTTCATGCATTACACCCATTTAGATACATGTGTTTATTGTATTTACACATTTCAAGTATACAATGTGTCTCATTGCAGCTGAAATAGGGTTTTGAGTTCTCATTTTAGGTCGACGCCCGTAATTTTTATGTGTCTGCCATTGTGACTTGGGTTTAACTTTACACCACAGGGTAATAATCAACACCTAGGAATTGTTCAAATTCTCCATTTAATTATCGCCCACAACACCCAACCCGCCGAACTATATAAATATGCGATGCTAACCTAAAGTTCCCTCCTTGTATTAGGTGATTACTATAGTAATAGTTATTTAAATACAAATATGTACATCAACAAACATATCCAACTAACAAAACAATTTATTTCTTAATAAGGCTAATTGTAGTGATAATAAAGGTGATCTTTAACATTGGTTTTATTCGCTAGGTCTTTGTCTAACTTCATAATCAAACTGCAAATGAATAGTTTTTGTAAAAAACTGACCTGATTTGTAACTGGTGGCCTTTCACATGTGCACGTGTGCTAGACACGGTTCCTGGAAATGACGATACTTTGTTTGTATGTCTTGTAATGACCTCTGCAAAGTATTACTAGGCCAAATGCCACGTCTTTTTCCCCATGAGAGTGACAACCCATATCCTTACATGGTGAGGTATCTAGCTCAACATTTCTTTATATTAGGCAATTAGACTTTTCTGTGCGGCTGAAGCCTTAAAGGAAACGGGCAAGTCAGTTCGCTGTTCTAGTTTAAGCCCTCTGCAGAAACAACTGAGCGTGTATATATGGTATAAATCTCTCAGTGAGAAACAGACATACAAGTTTGATAAGATGAGGCTCAGCGGGGTAGATATCTTGTCACTGTCCTTGTTTTGTGCCACATACATGTACCACGTGTATAGCAATAAACACTTGATGTGACACTAAGCTTTTCTCTTCTCATTCTTTCTCGCTGCAGGAATGAAGCTAAAGCCACAAGTTAACGACATTATACCGTCCCGGTTGCGGGAGCTTCGGATTTACTTTAAAATCACACACCAAGAACTGCAGTACATTGTATTTCCATCGCCCTTTGCATATTACTGGTACATTGATTTAAAGCCGGACGCATTTGGTAACACAGGTCAAAAGATTATTCGACGTGAGTTGGGTGTCAAATGTGTTGAAGTGGCCGGCAATCTCGTGCATCATTCTCACGTTTCCGGGTATCAGCTGGCGAAATTAAAGGTATAGAAATGCAATTAGGTCCTCAAACGACTGAGACGAGGCGTATCGATGGGAACCTAAGCATAAAATATCGACGGTTGTTGGCGCGTCTATATTTAGAACAGACGGACTTGAGTAACTCATGTGCAGCTCATCACGTATCCAGTGTCTTCATGCGTCAATGTGAAAAATGTGACGATGGCGAACTCTAATTTACACCGGAGAAAGTCCAGGCTGTTATGTGCATTTCATCAATATAGGATCACAGCGGCTGTGGTTTTCAACAACACCGGTCCCCCTCTGTTATATCATTACAGCGTCGGACAGAGAGGATGGCCGCGAATTCGGTCGTACACGATATGTGCTTTTACACCGGGCATTCTTTAAAACGTAGTTTACATAAACGTTTTATTTGTTTAACCGTGAGTATACATGTCTTAGCTAAGGTTATC
>JAXGGS010017786.1:7831-19349 GCA_035585475.1 Armandia brevis | reverse complement strand
TGGTGCCGTATAATGGACATAGCGCCATGTTATACAGGTGTGTGGTGAATTGTTATAAACCAATCTGCGCACGGAGGAGCTCATCCTCGACAGTGATATCCGGTTTATGATGTTATAGTTGGTTTACACATTTAAATGGTTTAATCAACATATATATCTGTAATAATTGATAATTCTGTACTGCCGATACATAAGTGGAATTGTCATGTCAGCTATTAACCATGTTTTGTTATGTAATGTAGGCGCCAGGTTATAACTTTAGCTATGTGTGTGGGTAGATGTTTTAAGCCAAAGTTTGGAGCTCGGTCTGACCACGACATTGGAGAGATCCGGTTTATGATGTTATTGTGGGTTTACACATTTTATAGGTTTAATCAACGTATTTGTAATAATTGATATTTATGTACTACCGATTATCTTCTATAGCCAGGAAAGTGCAGAAAATTGAGTGAAAGAAGTCAGAGCTCTAAGACTTGAACTCTAGCACCTTGGTTCGGCTAGCTGAGGTGTAATTTTCGATTAGAAGAAATGTGCGCATGGCTTATGTAAGCATTCATTGTTTTCTACCAAAATTTATTTATTAAACCTGTTAATATAGACCACGGTCGAACGCTGGTTTAATCAGTGCCAAGTATCAATTTATATACCATACTCCTTACACATACTGCTATAACGCCAGATGACAGCAGTATAGAGTAACTTTGTCACAGACAATATTCGGATAACGCGTGTCACGGGTTTATTTACACAAAATGCACTTGCTTAATGATAGGAAGAGACAAATAGAGCGGACGCACGTATAAAAGAATGCCTATAAAATAACGGCGCTAATATTATGTCTGGTATTTACAAGTTTCTTGTGAATCAGCTGAGACATTTGAATGTTTAACCCGCCGATCAGAGACACAAATATAATATATATATGATTTAGAAACGTTTTACGGAGGGCGGTTGTATCCCGGTTTTTTTTACCTCGTACTGTGACAACGTGTCCGGATTCCATAAGATTTGTGGTAAGAATGTGATTGTGTCAGACGGCGGGAGAGTGGCGAAGATTGCAGATAGGGTTTATTATACTCAGGGATGCAGAACTGCGTTTAAATTGAAAATCGTGTTGGTGATTCCGGTCGTGAATATTTGAAAACACTCCTATTCGGTCAGAGACAGCAGCAGCTTAACAGAATTGCTACTCATTGCTCATCGGATGCATGTCCATTCTCCGTCCTCTTTATTTAAAATCCAAATCAAACAAACACAAATTGTATCGCCTCAATATACATGTACCGCTTGTTGCGTACGGTAGATGCAAGATACATTCAGGCCAATGGATTTTGAAATCCTGTGAACTGGCAGATATATACTTGGCCATTAACCACAGTTTAATAAACAAATCGAACGAAATTAAAGTGATCACTGACAATACATTTCTAAAGAAATAATTAGATAATGGGGAAAAATCATGTATGATCAGGGGCCATCAACAGTTCATTCTGCTGGATCTTTCTTCTTATGGCATTTCTTGCTGGCTGGGAAAAAAAGAAATACCGCAGAACGAACATTCTGCTGGGAACTCTTTTTCAAATTATTCTTTCTGCTGGGAACTATCTTTGAAATATTTGTTCTGCTGGGAACTTTTTTTCATATATTTGTTCTGCTGGGAACTTTTTTTTCAAACATTTATTCGCTTGGAACTTTTTAAGTGTTTTATAAGTGTATGTGACACCCACAATGTCAACCAATATTTCCAATAACTATTTAGAGTCAGTTAGAATATGGACTCTATACCCTAAACAGAATTTGATTAACAATATCCTAGCGCAACCTAGAATTAGAAATCACTCATTCATCAGGGTAAACCTAACCTTGCTTACAAGGCTCTATTCATTACGCCCACTGGCTACTCTCCCCCATCTAGCTCAACATTTTCTAATTCTGAGGAGGGAAAGAAAGTGGGGGAGTGAGCGGGGCTATACATATGCGGGAGTAGGTTGGTGCGGCAGAGAGCCTGGTAGGCGAGGGTAGGGTAAACCTTGCTGACTAGATCTGCTTTATAGCGCCAAAGTACTACTTGCAGTTACTACTGTCAGTATACCGACCCCTACGTTATTACAATAATTCATAATTAATAATTAATAAACATAAGCCCCCTTTTAGACATGGACATAAATATGTGAGGGGACAAGGTATTATAATGTAGAAGATAGACGTAGACATGTATAACGGGTTCAGGTTATTAAAGGCGTAGACATGTATAACGGGTTCAAGTTGTTATTATATAATATGACAGATTAGATAGTCGATTCTGCGAAGTGTACCTGAATAGATTGTATTTGTTATTAGTCATGCATTATATTGTATAACCACGCACTTTTGTATTAATTGTTTGATGTACTGTATGTTGTATACCGGCGCACATAATACCTAATTGTCTAAATCAATTACCTTGTTAACTTCTATGGTGGCTGGCCCACTGTAGTAATTACATCGTATACCTGAGTGTTTTCGCTAGTCATAATGGTTTTGTAATCTTGTTAATTGAATTCCATGTCTAAATATCCGCTTGTTGCGTTAGGTAGTTGGTGGATGGGTTGTATAATTATCTTATATTACCATTGTTACATACTATTCTCTGTAAATCATATTAATTAACATATTGCGCACCTTCTGAGGCGCGCCTTAAGTGCGTCTCGCGCGGCGCACCTGAGGTTCTGTATAATTGTGTCGGCTGGAGGGATTGTCTCCAGTCTGGCGATTACCATCTAGAGTTTCACAAATAAACTTGTCATAGATCATCCGTCGTGTCATATTGATTATTAATAATAATCATCAGTCGAGCTTTAAAGATCCCTAACTACATCCTAATACTACTAGCCTATGAAATTCCAGCTGTGAGTGAAGTTCTCAGCATACATACTACTTCTAGGATAAAGCGCCTGTTTACATGTATTTACACAGCACGCGCCCGCTTTCTGACAGCGGCTGGTGAGGTGTGAAGCGCAGGGGATATAAAACTTTACACTTAACTATCCTCTGTCTAATAGCGGGCCACATATGATCTATATGTTTGTGTGATCTGACGGATAACACGTCTCATATACTGGTCAAATATCGGCATTTATCCTTCCTCGTGCTGTGAAAACATGTCGGGATTTCATCAGATTTGTGCTGGGAGTGTGACTGTGTCAGAGGACGGGACTGTGGCGGAGAGGAGAGATGTGTATGGCAATAAAACTGTGTTCTCTAGCGATCCTCTGTCACCCGGCGACACTTTCTCTGTCACTGTCAAAGATGCAGGAAATTGTCCCTTAGTAAGATTTTATTTGTGATTTTGTCGTGATATCGTGATAGACATTTCTGTAAACGTAGCTTGTTGATGCCTTCATATTTATAACCTACTATTCATGTAGATAAAACTATAACACAATAAACACCAGTGCCCCATGATATAAGCGTGATACACGAAATTTACTTCATTGCGAGGATCAGTACGCTTGTACCAGGCAGAACATTATATAAAATTAAGTAATGTTGCCCTGGTGTTGCTCAATATCTTAAGGTAATATAGACTCATACAATGATAGGCCTTTGCATTAATTAATTCACAATACCTCGGAATTAGTCGATTCAGATACATACATGTTGATTATTATGTAAGAGAGCTAAATCAATACAGCCTCCCTATGACATCATTCTTCTAACATTCCTACAATCTGTGACATCCTTCTACTAAGATGTCACACTATGATGTCACACTAAGACGTCACACACATATTGGCTATCCATTTACATAGCCTTAGTCTTAGTGTGACATCTTAGTGTGACATCTTAGTGTGACATCTTAGTGTGACATCTCAGTAGAAGGCTGTCACAGATTGTAGGAATGTTAGAAGAATGATGTCGTAGGGAGGCTGTATTGATTAAGCTCTCTTACAATTAAAACAAATGTATTATATGTTGATTAAAACACTGTCAAAATGCACACGTGTTTAATACAGGAATACACATAGATACCCGTACATTTAGGTAAATCATGTGCGATTTATTTCAAGTAACTTTGTGATGGTGTTTGCCATTCTTCTCACATAATTTTACCTTTTATATAACATATACCAACCTATGTTTATTGACACTCATCCCAGTAACACAGAACATAGACAAGTGTTTTATGTTTAGAGAGAATTTTTGTAGCACGTCGATCCGTCAAGTGATTTATTGGCCTTCTTTAGCGAATGTCTCACACTTATTAGTTAACATTTGATGTCCGACAGAAATTTGACTTCTTACACTTTTTTATCGCATAGGACATGCACGTATATTGTCTAAACAAAACACATTAAATTAGTGTCAACAAGTGATCAAATTCACTAAGAGCGATATGGAAGATTACAAAAAATTATTTTTTATTTTCCAGTTTTCTCTCCAGTTACTTAATTTTATTTATTATTTGTCCTCCCGTCCGGATCTTATTATTGTTTATTATTTAGCCACCTATCCTGTACCTGGGAGTGACAGAGCAGACACCCCAGGAGTGGAGAGAGGGAGGAGAGAAAGATCCCACCACCATGACACAGACCTGGGGTATGTGGACCGGCAATGGTGACACCGAGATACACGGAGAGCGTGCTGGTCCCTGTGATAGATGGAGGGAGAGGTTTGGTCGCTACCATGAGCTGTCAGCTGGTGACATATTATCTGTGTCTCTCTGTGGTGACAGATCTCTGTCCATCACACACAACAACACAGAGTTTACACAAGTATTCACAGATCTGCCAGATAAACCTCTCCGGGTGGTTATAAACATGTATGTGAAGGAACTGGAGATTTTACAAACAGGTGAGAGGAGAAAACTCATGTAGTTTTAATACGTCCCTTGACATATGATTATTACATTGTACACAAATCCGCGGCCAGGGATAATTCCGTTATGGAAGGGCTGCCGATATGATTTACAGGGAGAATATGCCACGGCTCATACAGCGATGACCAAATAATAACTGTTCTTTAAGAAAATGTTCTAAAACGTGATGAAAATGTCCGAGATGCTTTTTTCAGCTGAGATGGCACTGCGGGTGGCGACTTTATTTTCATTTTTGAATTGTGACACAGTGTTTTTATATTTCTATCTATGGTGCGGGCAAAAGGTTGTATCCTTTTTTTACTTTCCATGAATATTTAGGGTTACTTTTTATGTGCACACGTAGGAGATTTAATTTTCCCGATGTTCATCCCTTATGTCAAACATATTTAATTAGGTTTACGCAGGCATACCGATATTAAACAACTGTTAAATACAGTGGAAAATTCTCTCAAAACGTGATTAAATATGTATATCTGCGATGTTCTCTCAGCTGAGAGGGCACTGCTGGCGGCGGAATTATTTTCGTTTTTGATATAGAACACCGAACTGTTTTCATATTTCAATGTGTTGTGGGCCATCGGTAATATATATTTTTAATTTCGTCTTTCCGTGAATACGGAGGATTATTCTTTTACATATCAAGCCGTTTTCGACACCGCTTGGGGTATGATTGCACAGCCATTATTGATGTGTTTCCCGCCTTCATGCCTCAATTCCTGGGTCGTTACCCTCTGCTGAGACGTTTTCCAGGGAAGAGCGGGTGCAGGGAGTTTTTCAGGGGGTGAGAGGGTGGGTGTGTGAGGGAGAAGATGATGCGGGTGGATGATCTTTAACTTTGCTAATTTCATCCCTGAGGTGGGACATGTCAGACCAGACACATTTAATTTGATTTACGCAGGCATACCGATATTTTCTTTCTAAACTTATACTTTGTAAGTATCCATCTTTTAACAGAGCCGAATGTACTAAATTGCATAGTTAGACTCCAAGCCTTGAAATGAAACCACGAATTAAATAACGTCAAGCTTCATATTGGGCGAATACCCTTTATGTGGTCATATACTAACCTTAGGAAGTGCGGGTTGCATGTTTTCATATATCACATTTAAAGTTAGCTTTTGCCAATGCAAAAAAAATAGTGATGCAAATAATATAAAATCTCGACATGTACTGAACATGGAGAGCGATATATGATGCTTCACTCTTTCGCACTGACAGCATTAACTTAAACATCAAGAATGACACTAGATGTTTATAATTTGCTGAGGTTGATAATGGTCAAAGTCTGTTCTAGATTATATAAATCGATTCCCGACTAATTGAAAATAATTTGGTGCATGTTGCATAGCAATGTACGATGGGATTCAAGAGGTTGTTAAAATCGTTAATACGACGGGCCTATGGCCTATTTCAAAGTTCACAATAATTGTATCTGTTATAGGTTAACTCTGTGTGAGACTAAATACGCGATGCCCTGAATTGAACATTGAACATTCAATTATTAAATAAATATTTACTTGATCATTTTTTCTTTAACTCTTATTTGTCGCGGCAACACTAGAAGCATCAGCTTAGCTGTGAAAAGTTTTTTCACTTCAGTTATGTTGGACGGAAAAGAGTCTGATGTAAAAGGAGCAAACTTAGGAAACGTCAACCCCGCAAATCTACCAGAGATGTCACTCGGTTCTTACATCAGTGAATGTGTTGGGATATCTGGAGTAGAGCCAAAGGTTTGTGTCTGAATCTAATACTTTCCAGCCAGTGTGTACTACTATTATATATCACTATTATTACAGGAGTCCCTGAAACTGACTTTGTTATATAAAACTCCGCGTGCAGGGGAAGAAGTGATTGTTGTTACATGTACAGATGGGAAATGGACGATTCTTAGTGAGAGGACTTTTAATAAGGTGAGAGTTGTATAGTTTTACACTGTTAAAGCAGTGAAAACATTAGTTTTCTCGAAAAGGGAAATTTGGAAAATCCGAGAGATTAGTAAATGTAAAGTGTTTAATAAGCACTGGTATAAGTCGCTTGTTTGTAATTGATCGAACATTGATGATCGCTTGCATAGCAATTACAAGGATGTTACATCAGGCTTGGTGGAAGTAGACTTCATGCAATGGGTACTCGGAATCCCAGGCAAATCTGTCAGTAGCGGCCTATAGAGACGGTATAATATATGGTTTAAGTGGAATGGTTGTTTACGTGGGGCGGCATTTTTTTGGAGAAAAATGCTCAGTTGCCATCAAAGCAACAACGTAACAAGCGAACAAACGAACCTCCAAACCAAACCCTGCAGTTCTGCTACAGAAAATAACCTTAGGTTGCGGAGTGGTAGTTTCGATTACCTGGTAGAACCACGCCGGGACAGATGTAAGTGGTAAATAAAGAAGTGGTTAATTATGTCGAATAAAGGATCTGAAAAAACTGTTATACATCGGAAAGCGCGCCCAAAGAACTATTAAAATGCCCAAAGTATCTGCAACAAGCTAGATAGCTTTAGGAACGACTGCGATGACACGGAGATAATTTGTTTAAGTGAAACATGCCTTAACGACTGGCTACAAACACTTAATTTTCAAGAATAGAGAGGAATGGATCTCAACAGCGATGCCTCCGATCCCGCCGGCCACATCAGCCTGGGAGCGGCAGCCCTCGGGCATTACCAAGACCTCTTACCGCGGCATGGACGTTCTACTGGCAAACCACACTCAAATAATCCGCGATGTCAAGACCTTCGCACCGAGTTTACTGCACAATTGTCCACTGTTTGTAACTATTGGCACAACATTGTAAGAGACTGAACCTCATTGGCTAAAATTTTGTCGTCCGCAGCAGGAGCTAAAGGGGTTTTTGCGCACTGCTAAGGCAGATGTCAGAATGGCGGTGACAAGTTATAATCAATTATCCGTGAGCAAACGGTATATCTCTTATCATTCATTCCGACTGTATCAAACAGACCGACTGTATTTTATCTACCAATTATTTACATCAACCGTGATATTCTTCCGCACAGTGATCTTAGGAATATTGGGGAGCGGGCTTAGTATAGCATTTATACATGCAGTTTACCTCAATAGTTGTTCATTAATAAATCACATTCATTATTAAAAAAAAAATGTATTCAAATCCAAATTCAAAGCCGACTCACTCCACGATTAAGACTATGTAAAACAACTTTCCGGAAAAATACGTAGACAAAAAATCAGCTCGATAAATTGTTCATGGGTTTTTAATTATGTTGATGTATACAAACGTATTAGAAAAATGTACATTATTCTTATGAATTGAGTGATTATATTTTCAAGAATCTAAGAACAGCTGAGATTGATATATATCACCTAACCCAGGAACAGACGGTGTACGCTGTTATATCTCGTGTAAAAGAAGAGACTTGTGTTATAGAAGCCGGATCACCAGCAACATTAACTTCTGGAGATTTCGCTGGACTTGCGGTGAATATAAAAAAAGGATCCTTCAAATCCGTTGTGAAATTTTCTATGATGGTAAGTTTTCTTCAGTCGTATTATTAACATACGTGTATTGATATTCAAATGAGCTGGAAATAATCCAATAATAGAGTAATTACTAAAACTTAATAAGACTGGTTTTATATTACTATTATATTCATATGATAATGATAATGTTTATTTGATAACCAGGTTGAAGACACCGGAAAGATGAAAGTGGATGCCGAATCAACAAATGTCTCACAAACAACGCCAATGGTCACTATGAATTCTGACCATATTTCAGATCAACCACTGGATGTAAACATACCACTGGCCAAACCAATTTCTCCCAACAGTTAGTCTCAATTTTCAGTAATAGGCAAAATACTTCAAATTAAATCATAGTTTGCCCGTTTAAATGTACCGGTATACATTGTTTCAGGTACAGTAGTTCCTTTAGCTCAGAGTGAAGGGGGCCAATGGGAAATAAAGGGCAATATAAAAGGCACTGATAACAATGTTGTTCATATTCAAATGGAAAATTTGTTTCTGAGGTAGGTGAATGTCTCTAATATCAATTTTTCAAAATTTCTAAGATTAAGGTGTCTTGATAACAGCTTTATATCCAGAATGAGAATCTTAGCCCTAGAAATGGCTTGTAAGTACACAGAGTGGGAAGCTGTGAATGCTGCTCGGAAAATAGATGAAGAGTTACACACAAGTTACGCAACAGTAATTGTTCAGCAACATGAAGAGGATGACAGAAATGTAATGATTACCTGTTGTAAGCCTGACCAGGCTGACACAGAGGTAAAGAAAATCAGAACTAAAGGGTTCAACAAAGGTCCTCCGGCTGAGAAAACTAGAGATTTCCAGGTCAACGACAACCAGAAAATACTACTCACATTTGCTGAGGGAAGTAAAATCAAATTTTTTGACAAAGAGACAAAGAAGATCATATTCACTAGACACATGGCAGCAAATTGTCTTAACACAGTTATCTTAGGTTTGCCTACACCGGATCAGAAACATCAGGGGTTGATGCATGTCGCGCCAGTGAAAGAAACAAGGACTGATGAAGAAGAAATGAGTTTAGTTTTATATTTGGAAAAGGTGAGGTAAAAAATTGTCGTCCTAGCTCCTTATTTGAGCAGTATTGTGCTATGATTCAGTAGACTCTGTCTCTGTATTGCAGTTAGTTGACACAAAGGATACAAACTGGATCGCAGAACATGACAAGTGTAAATTGTAATGATCAATAGATTCATTTCGTATTTATTGACATAAATTCTTTCTTTCACATTTTAATCTTTTTTCAGTAAAAATACACGCAGAAAAGATAAAGAACCTGACATGCTTGCTGGAGAATTGGAAGAGTGTTGGAAGAGCTCTGGGTTTAGGGAGTGCTGATCTGATAGAGATAGAGCACAAACCGCATATAAAGCTGTCAGAATGTGTTTATGAGGTAAACAATACATGTACAACAAGTTAGGGTTAGAACCGACTTAGTTTACATATGCCCTATATTCTAAATTCTTGAAAGTATTGTTTATTTGGTACTCTTTATCATATACAACAGATTCATTTTATAAAATATATGTTATAGATGATAGAAGTATGGATTGTGAGACTTGGGAAAAGGGCGACCATCCAAAAATTGATTGAGGCATTGAAAGCAGAAAAGCTAACAATAGCTGTTGACTTAATGAATGTCAGTGAATGATTTACATATATCAATGTAAAGAACAATATAAAATAAAGAACTATTCTTTGTCACCATTTTTCACTGACAATGTGTGTATATACGATTTACATTATTTCACTTATAGTGATAACAGTTTATGGATTTTAACAAAATTGACATATGAATTTTTTATCAAAATATGTACTTGATAGAGTCGCTATTGGCATAAAAGGATGACACAGATAAATTTATATGATTAGTCATAAACAATTTTGACCATTTTATGTTATTCTTTACCAGCAAATTGGAAAAACATCTTCTCCGAAGACAACAAAGATAGATAAAACTATAGTAAATATGCCAAAAGAGTGTATGACCTCTTTAACCAGGGAATAGATTGGTTCAATTAATTGCCATGATCCTGAGTCAAAGGAAGCGTTTACCATTATCAAATAAGTAACTGCAGATCAAACTCAAATTGTATTTATTTATCTGTAAACAGTGGAACTCATATCTCATACTGCTGATCAAACCGTTGTTAGCCATATAAACTTAATGAGTTGTTTCTCAGCACTATCTACATAGCATCTATATAGCATCTATATTGCATCTAAATATTACTGTAAAGCTATCTATATGTACTCTGGCCAGACTCTCATTATAGAACAGTTTAATCTTTAGAAAGCAGCAGGTCACAAGTGATGCCTGCATGCTATTACATCAAGTGTATGAATATAAAACAAGGCACAGGTATAATACCCTTTTTTTCTTTACATAACACATCCCGATGATACTGGCATCATTACATGATACTCATGTGTTATACTTAACTTCTAACACATCACTATTAACATCAAATTACAGTAAATTACATCATGACAAAATACAATCTAGATAAATATTTCAGTTTAGTTCATGCCAAAACAAAACATTAGGGTTTTAATTGTGTGTTAACCTGGGGGTCAACGATGACCAACGAAAACTGATGCATCCTATAACAGCCGATCTCTGGAACTGTGTAGACAATATTAATAATGCACAGATCCTTATGGTTTCATTTATATGCGGCATAAGAATTAATTACATATTAGTTTATCGACACATTTTGTACAGCTTCCTGCCGTTGAGTCATCACAAGACAGCCTCAGGTATCCTAGTGGTGACTCATAGCTGTGTGGTGGTTCGGTGATCAATCGATCTAAAGCTGCAACCGATGTCCAGCGATATACCGCTGTGTTTTAGGTCAATCGATCTAAAGCTGCGACCGATGTCCAGGGATATATCGCTGTGTTTTAGGTCAATCGATCTAAAGCTGCGACCGATGTCCAGGGATATATCGCTGTGTTTTAGGTCAATCGATCTAAAGCTGCGACCGATGTCCAGCGATATACAGCTGTGTTTTAGGTCAATCGACCTAAAGCTGCGACCGATGTCCAGCGATATACAGCTGTGTTTTAGGTCAATCGACCTAAAGCTGCGACCGATGTCCAGCGATATACAGCTGTGTTTTAGGTCAATCGA
>JAXGGS010017785.1:6758-64934 GCA_035585475.1 Armandia brevis | reverse complement strand
AATGTACATGCACACTGAACATAAACAAAACATATTCAAATTTGTCTTCTGTTTACAGGTACCTAGCGCTACTGACAGAGGAATACGAAATATTAAAGCAAGAGAAACAAATCCTAACGGACTTAGAGAATTTCGAAACACAGGAAAGGCAAGAGTTTGCCCTGTTATCCTCTGGTGTCCGAGAGAGTCATGAAAGGGAGAGACAGCGAACAGAGCGGACCAAATATTGGTCAATTATAGGGTCTATTATAGGTGCAACCATAGGCATCTTTGGAACTTCTGTTAATAATTACTTACGAATGAGAGAGCTCCGTGGTATCGTGAACGATTCTGCTTCTGAGGGGGCTGAGCTTAAAGGACTTGTTGGTTCGTTGTCTGAGAGCATGCGGGTACAACATTCCCAAATACAGGCGTTTATCCGCGATTTAAAGGGTCTAGCTTTAGGAGGAAGTGAAAAGTCTACGACAGAAGTCATTAAGCCTCATCCAGCCATTCGGACTGACGTATCCGATGAGGAGGTACAAGCTCAAAGCGAAGAAATATTGAAAATTATAAAACATCAAGATGAAGTTATAAAGAAGGATATGTCGGAATTAAAGAAGCTCATTGGTTCATCAAGAGCAAGTGATATTGATGGAAATATAATTTATGTGGGACCAGAAATAGAAAACATACTGCAGAGAACTGAAAACAATATAGAATGGAAGATAAAAACCAATGGACTGTGGACTGTCACTGTTATCTATGGTGCATTTGCCTTGACTCTGCCTATCTTATATGCTATATTCAAGAATAATTGAATCAAATTATTATGAACAAATGAGATAGGAGTGTGTTCAAATTGATATTTATGAAGATGTACATATTGGTGAATAATATGCACGTTTCATGAACCATCCTATAGAATGTATTGCGAAACTGTTCATATTTCGAACTTAAAATACAACATATCTGAGTGAAAGGGACGTCACTCATACATGTACATGTACTTTTGTAAATTTACATCATGTTCATACCAAGACTTTTAGTATTAGCTGGGTTTGTGCAAATGTTGTAGATCGTTGGCTGGTGATTATTTTCTATATTTTTATGCACCGCTAGACACTAAATTGATAGATCATACAATGAGGTACATCACCCAATCTAGATTCATATTTTCCACTTGTAGAAGCCACCCACGTGTCGCTTGGTGTGGATGTGCACTAATTTGTAATCTAATATCTAGTCCTCTGAAATAATCACTCACATTAAATTTAAATACTGCCCACGCTTTATATATATATAGCATGATATACATGTACATGTATGTTAAAATCTCCGACCATCAAACATCTGTGCCTTCTAAAGTATATTGTTTTGATGCCATGCTTTTATTGATTGCATGGGATCATCAGGTGTATAAACAGAGGATGGTCTAGCTAGGCAGTAAGATTTCCCGGCCCCGTGAATATTCAACGATGTCATACATATCATGTACACTTTGTTGAAATATTGATTTTGTCATTCTCAGATACTCAGCAGTACCCGCCATGCGATACCATATTACATTACATTTATAACGCCAATACTGTAGATATCCGTTATAAGGCGGTCGTCGGGGACAATCCTAAAAAACCGCCATATAACGGATACCATGTATTTTATATGTACCCGCGTTATACAGAACACCATAATCACGAATCGGGGGACACGTTAGACCCGCCTTATAGCGAATACCGCCTTATAACGGGGCGCCTTATAACGGATATCTACAGTAGTAAATTATAAACCCGTTGCCGTTATATTCGCATGTTTATTCGGGAGGATCAAAAGCAATCACCTTTGTCTACCTTCCCTTTTGTTCAATGAGGAAAATGTAATTTGTACTTAATTAACGAAGATAAGTTGATGTTCTAGTGCTGGCCACGCTCCTTTGTACTAAAGCGAGTTTGACAGGGATAATTAGACATTACATATGCATTTGATCATGGAACTTGTTATTTTCCCGGTGATATTCTAAGGGTGTGAAGGCAAATTTGGCTCATCTTAAATTTCCCGCTTACCTCGCTAGTTTTTCATTACGAGCAGGTTTTTAGCGCGGCACTGGCGAGCTATTATCCCGTTTTAATTTGCGGTTACCGAAATAGACGTTTTGCCAGCACTATATGTCTGGATATGGTCCGGTGTTCATATGAATCATGTAATGTACTATGTTATTCCAAATGTATAGCCTTTATTAGCTAGACCTTCGAGCATCAGGGTGCTTTCTGTACCAGGGATGTGTATTCAAACAGATAGATCACTATTTATTGTAATTGCCTTAAAAACATGCACGTCCGCCCGGTGCTGAGTACATTGTACTTACCATGATATTGTCGCTTTGTATGGTAAATTCTTGCCTTAAATTAATCTCGCATTGGTGCTTAAATGACCATTTAGATGAACTTGTAGATACTAAACATGACCAATGTTATCGTTATACTTGATGCTCTATTTTCTTGAAGAAACGTTTCACGCTACCCCTATTAAAGTATAGTCTTGCGATTTGTCGTTTACTAGGCTCTATTGAACTTAATTAAAAATGAACTATTTATTGAGGTTATTAAAGCACGTTTGTATGATATACATTTTGGTATTTTTCAATTTGTTGTCAGCTGTTCATATTCCCTTGCATGTTATAACAAACGAATTTCGAAGATACATGTTACAGTAAAAATATGAGGAAAGTCTGCGAGTAGGTCAATAGTATAAACATATTCTTTATTTAATGCATCAATTTGATGAAGAACACCATGAAAGTATAATCAGAGTGGAGAGAGCATGATCTACACACAGAGAATTTTGTGGCCAGGGCAGCCACAGCACGGCACGTCTACATAGGTCTACCAGGCAAAGTGTCCAATCCGAATATCATACACATTTTAAAGTGATAAAAGCAACAAAGAACAAATAGTAGCTTTAAAATATCTATTCAGGGAGTGTCAATATCGTTATTTTGATCAATTATGTACAATACCCATCGAAATATTATTAAGTCTTAAAAACTGCTTATTTACAAAATTACTTTCCTACAATCTTGTGATGTATATAATGGTTATTGAAGTACTGATTTCACAATAACAAAATCATTCCATTTGATAACGCAACTTAATCCAAATCAAACTAAAACAGTTCTCAAAGGAAAATAATAACGAAAGCAATCACAGCTCTAAATATAAGAGAAATGTTGTACCTGAATCTGAGAGCATGATGAGAGCTAGTGACTAACTCCTAGGGCATCAACAAAATGACTAGATGAGAGGAGAGGGGTCCTCACTGTGTTCTCACACACACATAGGAGATTCTAGTGTACCAGAATATATTTATATAGCCACTCGCTATTTCAAGATAATATATAACAGAACTCTGTTATGTATGTATTACTAAAACTACGATGTATAGGTGGATATCACAAAAGTAGTTTTGGCATTAAAACGGAAACCTTAAATACTGTTTCCTAGGTTACAGTGATACAATATAGTGTAGAGCACAGCATGTCCAATATAAAGAAGTAGTAAAGGGACAGCTACAAATGCCATCGGACAAAGAGACAAAATCACATTTCAATATTCGTTAACAATGCGGGTCAAAGCTGCACTAAATGGAAGTTGGCCAAAGAGACAGAACGTACGTCGTACAAAAAGCCGAAGCTCAACGTTTTGATGTTGCCTCTGGGCTATAAAGCAAATGTAAAACCAAGTTACCATTAGCTTTCTAAAATTAAGAAGCTCGGGGATTATCTGCCGTTTGGACTGCCAACTTCCCCTATCGTTTTCCATTTTCAAATTCAAAGTAATATAATCTTCCCATGAAGTACAGCTTTGAGGGCCCAGGACTGACCAGAGAATTTTACTTCATATATACAACCATAAACTGTTAAATTTAACAATCAACATCAACCACTCATTACAAACTACGTGTACATTTCGATCTCTTGATGCAAGTTAATTACCTAAATTGTAGATTAATTAATAGTCAATCTCGAGGTACACACTATGGTGAATATTGGATATGATCAACACTTTTGCAATGGTTTCTTATAAAACACTGACCATATCTCAGGAACTTTATATAGCACGCAAAGTTGGACTAGCTGGTCTATGGGTATATAAAAGTGTCCCTATCGGCTGGTGAGCAACTTTGTGCATTCTTTTAATGTACATATACAATGAACATGTACGTCATGATACGTCATGTCGACCAGGTGACGTCAAATGACACGTCCACTAGAATGTTGATGGTTTGCAATTATCAAATTGTTGTGTGAGACATATAGTCTAAGCCTCACAAAAATGGACGCATTGTAAGAATTGCTCAAGGTAGGAGCCGCGGTAATTCCTAAAACCGATATATCCATGGTTTATAGAATTAGACTGTCAGTGCTCACAGAGATGATAACTTTATATCGCTTTCTCAAACGTCGATACAAACCGTGTATGGTCCATGAACTTTTATCTGCACTGATGAGTATTGGTCGATGACGTTAAATATACGTTTCAAAACAGAACAAATATCCTGATATTTTCTAGTCAGTACTGGACCCATTAAGTTGGTCGAAAATATTGTAGCCATAACTAGTAATGTGCAATTATGTAGATTCATATGATAACAATTAATAGCTCCTAGCATTTCATAAGTTTGGTTAAATGGTTTACACCCCAAAAGCCCGATTAGTAATGAAGAAACAAGGTGGAGCGGAAGGGAATACATAGAATTTCGATGACGATCTGCACACAGTAACTTACATTTTGATATGTCCCACAACACACCCCAAAAGTTATCACAAGAAACCCTGCCAATGAAACCAAAGAACCCCAGCAAGATTGTACTTCTCCAAGCAAATTGTCAATTGGATATTTCTCTCGTTTGGTTCGGGAAGGTTTCGAAGCAGAAAAATCAAGTGGGTCGATCGTTGAAGTATAATTGATTTCAAATCAAAATGTGCTGATATACATTACTCTACCGATGCGTTACTGCAATATTGTAACTTGCCAAGGGTAGGCACATAATTATTCTAACTGTTAGAGCATAATGTCCAACCCTACTCAGGAATCGTACGTGTAATACCACGAGTTCTGGTGGGGCTGGATATATTTGCGCTTACTAACTGAGATCATGATGTGCTACCAGCATGGTTAGTAGTAAATGATTTTCTACAGAAACAACACAGAACGAGGTAGTATGAAACTTGAGCAAACACTATATGTATGTGATGTAGGCGTATTAGTACAACTGCTATTGTTGCCATGTGGGTTAATTATTTGCTTCAAAACAGGAACATGATTGAATGAGGACTTGTAGGCAGGGCGTGTGTTTGCTTTTGAAAATTGAGATGAACAATCTTGCTACAGTCCTAAAACAGCAATGAAAGTTCATGATATGGACAACGTTGAAAGGTTTAATTAGTTAAAGAGAACCATATTCAAAGTGGTATGATGTATAACGACAAAACATCATGTTGTAACATTATGAAGAAACTTGTTATTATCAAGCAAAGTTGAATAAAATTAATCAAATTAAAATTCAATAGTGTTCTACTCACTGAAGAAAATAGAGGAGAAAGTTGTGACAGGGGCAAAATTGAGCGGAATTCCTTTCATATTTAACCACAAAACCATTCCATCATCTGATGGTTGACAATTTCTTCCTGTTACATGTACATGTACACGTGCCATCATTTTTACATTTATTGGACTTACTCCACCATCATAGTGTAATTAAAAATCGAAATATTTTGATAAGCACTACCCTAATCAAATGCCTGAATTACAAGGGGTACATTATCAAATCAAGATAATCATTATGCTAGTCGATAACTGTTTACCGATGAGTAAATTGCCTAAACAAACACAAGTGAATAATAATCATAATTCATAAATGATAATATAACACGAGATTATTGAAAATTTGATAGCATAACGCTGAATGGGGCACATTTTACAACAACTCTCCAACTGACAACTGGATATCATTTTAGTAACTTTCCAACAAGGGAATACAACATGGAGTGGTAATGTTTTAAGTTTCAGATTACAGCAGATCACTAGAAACAATTCTCATATGATGTAATTAACTTAACAATAAGAAGAATAGGTTTGAATACTATTATCATGGTGATATCAACTAAATGTTACACTATACATCCATAGTAAAAATTGTCTTCAACACAAGCAGCTATACACAATACATTTAATAGATATCATTTGATCCCATGCTCCCAAACAAAATCAACAATGTTAAGCTTATTACGATAGAACTACCTTCCCATATTCACTAGTCTACTACTTATGAAAATTACCAGTATTGTACATTACAGAGCACATAACATATGAAATCTAAGAAAATAACAATTCCAAAGTCAGTGTGACTCAATATGACTTACTGTCATTTCCATACAAGTAATGATATAACAAGAAGCATTGACTTGAAGTTCACTCATGCCGAGCTAGATCATTATTACTGACCTGGCACTTCAAACATGCTATACATGGTGCGTTTTACAGTCTTTCTTCATTAATTTGTGTGTTCCAAATCGTTATTTTATTATCATGTAACATTATGTGCTTCACATATGTGACTGAGCATTTGACAGCGTTTGGAATTAACATTACACTGTGAAGGTGTGCACAGGAAAAATGTGATTATAAAACGTTTTGTACAATCAGGAAAAAGTTCTTTGTTATAATAATAACGATGATAATTAACGCCATGTGCTTAAAAAGTGATGTTTTTAAACTTAAATATTTCATACAGTTCACGAAACAATTGTTCAACCAATCAAAATGAGTAATTAACAATTTTGTTCAACATTTCTCAATGAGCGCAGCATGTGCGATAATTTACAACGCGTTTAATTACAATGTATGTAATACACTTTCTAAAACCAATACGTAACTTAACACGTTTCTACGCGAAATTCAACTGAGTTCCATGATCAGACAGCGAGTATAAACGCACAGTTGTATGTACACAATCATACATGTCACTGTCTTTTGATTTTATAGCTGCATTGAATTTATGCTATTATACCATGCAACTGGTACTAAGGATCTATACTTGATCCGACCACATCTTATCAATATTCAGCTCAATACAGGATAGCGTATTTGGCGCTGAGTAGAAGCTAATTACTTGAGACTACATTTACTAAGAGTGATACAGTCCATACAATACAGCAGTTGCATTCATGTATTCAGACCTATTTGTATCTAAACCATAACCTATACTGATGTATGCGTCTTTGATATTTATATAAACATTGAAAGAGATATTATTTTGATGCCCAGTACCCACTGAGATTTTAAACTATGGATCCAAACACCTCTTCAATAGTAAACTTGTACACATCAAATATTGATGCATATTTACAACACTCAATTCCGATAAAATATGAGTGGGGGTGAATTGCTAATCCTGTGCATATAAGCAGCATTCACTTACTTGTATGTGTCTCGCTATTTTAAGGGGTACAATTCATAAGAAATGATGACATCTATAATCATTCACATTTTATTCTTACATGTGAATGATAAAGTTCATGTACAGAACACAGCTCCGTTTTGCATTCCTGTCTTGTGAGTCAAGATTTAGACGAACAGAACTTCACCTCCATCGATGAGTTGAAGATTATCAATGGATCAAAGCCTTTTATTTTCCTTCTTAACAGATGTCGGGTTTTAAACTCCGCTGCCTTTCCTCATAACCCTGGCAACTGATGGAACTGCTGTTGACACATCCTGTCCCTCTGTTACACCAGAAGACACATCTCTGCCACCACATACTGCCTTCAATCTTGGCCTGCTAAGACAAATAGTCAATCCCTCCTGCGTGCCTTTGTAAAAATAGTTGAGCATTATACCCCGGTGAGGTGGCGCAGACAAACAACAAGTAGCTGGCGACCACCTTCGGCCGAAGGACTGCAGTAGAAGTAAGCGTGATCCAAATCCATAAGGCTAGTTCAGTACTCAATGCTACAGCGTCGATATCCGCACCACGCTTCCACTCGGGTTCTGCGGGGTAGATGCCCCGCAGGTGCTCGGTAAGCACTGGTCTGCATCAGTATTGTTACTAGATGTTGGCATGGATACGATTGCTGTTGTAACCGTTGTCGTGTTGTTGGCTTTATTTGGTGCAGATGAGGTGATTGCATTGAGGCTAGTACGTGATGCACGATTGTGTGTTACATTTGGTAATCGTATTTGAATATCGTTCATTTCTTCCTGAACTATATCAGATTTTGGATGCTGAAAAGGAGAATTGATGCAGACATTAGTTATTGACGTCATGTAGATCAGTTGTCATAAATATAATGAACTTGTACAAGTACATAATTATAAACAAACGTCTGAAACGCAAAGTGGCGTCGTTAAGTTAATCGTATATACCGTACTTACAGCTTATAGCGCTGCTATAGAAATGTGTAAACAAGATTGTATTTTGAAAAAAAGATAATTTACTATAATTTTCAAAATATCTATATGTATGCAAAAATTAAAACCTTAAGGCTCAAATTAGTGTACCTATAAATACTCCGATAAAACCTGTCACCGTGAATTATTTCAAAATACAATAAAAGTCACCCAATAAGTTGGTAAATGTCACCAACTTAATATCCTTTAAATAATCACGGTGGGTGTGCAATGGTTATCACAAAAATTCATTTATTCCATCAATAAATTGATGTTGAAATATTTGAAGCAAGCAACTCATGTGAATTAGTTGTCTTGCATTAAGATTTTGACTGCCTATGACGTAATTTAATAGGAAAGATGGCAGAACAACAAAGAAGGGTCATTTTTTCATATCGAACCTGCGCATTAAACGTATGATGCTTTATGAATAGTAATTGAAAAGACAATCTGGTAAACTTTAAATCAAAATTTCCAAGGAATAGTAGTGGTACACCCGGCCCATCTAAAATTTAAGGACCGACATACACGGGATTGCAGAACTTGGCAAAACATTATAATGGGCCTCGAGGCATATTATCATAGTGAGGTTTTGGATGAATGTTGACATAAATAATAATTTTTAGAAAATGACTAATTCTAGGTCTAAAAAGATTACTTTGATTGTACGTTAGAAACTAGAATCACATGTTTCTTTGCATTATCATACCTGGTTATTGTACTTATTGGAGACAAAAATACGCTTGGCATAGTGCAAGCATACAAATGTGAAAAAAAATACCCATCGCTTTGAACTAGCTTTGGAAAAATATCCATTCAAGCATGACCTTTAATGTAGCGAAAATTACATTCGCACGCCATATTAAGTTATTAGTGGATTATTGTAAATAAGTAGAAAATCAAAATGGGTTTAAACAGTTTTAAATTTACATGCCCATTCGTTATATTCAGGATATTAAGGCTTTCAGGGCACTATTTGGCTCGCTGGTGCAAACGCAACGGCAATAACTTAACACTGAAAGCAAAAGGTAAAACTGTAGACATAATGAGAAAAGAGAAAATGAGTATCAATAACCATGTCAATTAAAACTACCACATACAAAACAATGATTGACAATGATTGACAACTGCCATTAATTGTGTCGAAACGAATGGAAACAATTTATTGTTCAAAACGAGTATGTGTGTCAAATAAATAGGAATTTGTTACACGCCTATAACTAACAAGCCACCAAAAGTGATCAACACAGGCTTACTTATTTACTGGAGAATAGGTGTGTGACCGTTTGTAACAGGGTCTTAGAGAAGTAGTACACAGATAAAGGATAGAAGTATAGTAGCACCACACTAATACCAGGAGACTAGTACTGAAACACCATTGTTTTACGACCGAAATGGTAACACAGCCGAAACGATGTAAAACATGGATTAATTGCACCGCACTAGGTGTCAATTTCAACGAGAACGCCCAATTGGCAGCGGAGGGAAACTGCCTTGAAGCCAGGCTCAGATGACGGCTTTCTTTGGTCTACTGTTTTTCTTGATTGCTTTCAAAGGCATTCTCTCAATTTGGAGAAGCAAACTCTTGAGAAACCGGCTATGTGAGTGATCTAGTTGCTTTGAATTAAGCAGATGTCTGATGGAACATCTGAGCAAGGCTGTTGTTATTAGGCAGCTGACTTACAAGTCTATATATTACAAATACATGTAATTATCGTATGTTTACATATATACAAAGCGGATAGGTGGTGCAGTACCTATGATTCTCTACTAAACGCTATCAAGGGAAATAGGCCGTGACTTCCTTCGTTTGAGATTGATCTTGGTCTGATGTGGTGGTGTGATGAGGTGCCTAAAACAAAAACTACTGGCGTGACTAAAATGAACACAAAAAGTCAACCCAGAAATGTGTATATAATAATTATCAATGTGCAAAAGGGTAAGTGTCCACGGAAAGGTGACATCAATTTGTTTTATCAACACGATACTTTCAAATAGTTGTAATTTCACAAAATTCGTGAATGGGAGTCCTTTGCTTCCATTATCCTTATTACGTCAGACTAATTATCTATAATGTTCTTTGCCATAAACAGTTTGGATGCTCTCATTAATATAATTTGCATTGTTTAAGGGTCGAAAATATGACTGATGTATCTCTACACTTTGAAAGCTAGGGACATAGATTAATGAATACAATTAATGAGACACAAAGAGGAGAACTTAAGAGATGATAATTATGTTTATCGTGTATACTATATAGTAAGAAAAATACTTTTCCGTCGATGTGAGTACATCGTCACGATATTTATATTTTAATTAAGAAATCATAAGAAATTACTCTGTTGAGAAAATGATAGAAAAAATCATTGAATCTACTTCATATCCCAATATCTAGACCTGGACCATTTGAAATACTAAACTATGCGCCTTTCTATGTTCATTCACACCAAATCTATTCAGATTGTTCTCTGACTGGTTTAACTTAGCTACAGAAAGTCAAACGGCAATTAATTCGAAGTCTAACAGAAGCTACATGTATAAAAATAGCTATGCACATTTTGTGATGCCACATTATCATTTGAGCATATGCTTTTCTACCATGTACTTGTTTTCAAATGAGAGTAATTTGAAAGGAATCAATAACGACAAATTGAGATCAATTTGTCATCTGGAATCAACAACTCCTGATAAGGGAAGAATTAGTATATATAAAACGAATGAAACAGCATTAATCAAAATTTCCTATATGTTTGTATAAGATGTATAACATATAAGGCGAAAGAGACTGAAATAATAGTAATTGATCATCATGCTGCAAGATGCACGTCTGAAATATGACGACGCATATAATATGGCCATGCTACTCGAGACAAGTGTTTTCATATATATCTGATTATACTCGTTAGATACCATTGACATCACCAGCAGCAGCGCACACTTTCTCAATACTAAACGGGCGTTTGCATATACACGTAAGCAACACGTTAGCAAATTATATCAGTTTAAGTATGGCATCCATCTAGCCATTATGAGGTTGAATGGTAAAGTGCGCTACATTTATTTGCGTTCGATAACTTTTAACCGCTCATCCCTACTCTATTTAGGGAATGTGTAAGCTTATATTGTTAGCTACACCCGATTGTCTGATGTTTACACGCGATAAAACTGATGATATATTTCCTACCCAACCCCCAACCTCCCTTTCTATAATGAAAGATGCACATAGATAAGCGTTTACTGTTTCCCAATATCTCAGCTCTTTGTGCATACAGTTAAATCTTGGGGTTTGTGGTCACTTCGAGTGTCGAATCAAAATTGTATAATCGTATATATTCAGTATGTTATAGCAATGAAACATGTGTTCAGACATTAATGAAAATATAATTTAAAGATACCTATATGAATACAAATTCTATTCATATATATCGCTTTCATATCGATCAAAGTTAAAAAATACATGTATGATATAAAATCTGAAATAGTTAACATGTACTTTTAACATATGTGTACTTACTCTGACTAGCATAAATAACACACAACACCGAATTAAAATGCAAAAGAATAATTGAGAAAGTGCTTACATGTAAATGCCACATAAATTTATATAGCAAGGTAAGGACTCTCACGTCACGCATATCTATTTAGACCGAATTTAACTTTGACACGGGAGGGTTACTTCACAGGTTCACAAATACACAAGGAAGACGATAGTTGTTTTCATGGTCATATCAACATATGTACGTAATATGTTAATCGGTGTCTGGGAGTCAGGATTGGAACAAGTACCTTACCACACGCTAGTTCAAGGGTAGATGCCGAATGGTGATATATAGATCATTATCATACACTTCAAATATATGATACCAACTATACTGTAGAGGATATATAAGAGGGTGATCAGTCTTATATACATAGATTATCATCCCCACAACTTAAATAGATGGATACTGTAGGCATTGATGAATACCACAGTCTTTATGAAGAGAATTATGCATACCAAGCATGGATTCCATGAATACGTGAAATAATAGTATTCACTCAACTCTCTCGCAAAAATGGAAAAGGCAAAGGAATAACAAACACGACACTGTTGGAAGATGCAGTATTTTGCATGCATTTCCACATTAACATCGCAGCATATATCGGATAGATGTTTATAATATAGTGACAACAGTACAGTCATCTTCTGTGAATGAGGGTATACGGGCCGAAGTGCGTTCGCATGACGATATCAAGAGTTCATGCAGCGAATGATAGATACATGTATATATATGTATGCAGACACATTGAATGGACAAAAAACCTGGCACAAAAGGTGATCCATGCGAGTTCATGACAAATGTGACAGCAGGCGTCTTTTTTTATAAAGTATCCAGATCTACCCTTGTATAGACTCTTATTAATGCAGAATTTTAAAAACAGCTCTGTTAAATGATATACTTGCTCAAATGAAAAGAGGAACTCATATTGAAGTCGCTGCTGAACTAAAGACAATTCTTGTTGACAAATTGTTAATAAATCGATGGCAAGAAGAATGCAAAGGTATGTACAAGTACATAGGTTAAATTCAACCAGAAGTCCAACTCATCAGCTACTTCAAGTGTAAGATGATTGAGTGGTTAATAGTGGGCAGCCAAATGTGATAAAAACTGAAGAGAAACTTGTAATGTATGTTCAAATAAGATGCCATCGCAAAACATAAAGAAATTATCGGGAGTATTTAGAAACGGTGAAACAGTGAAGAAAAAGAATATGAGAAGCGAAAAACTGGCTGTCTGTTTCTGCAGATGAACGAGCCCGGCCCGGGAATATCCGGAAGACATGCGTGTCGGGCCATACCTGGTACTTCTTGTGTGACGGTCGCCGGGCACAGCACCCGGAGCGACTGGTCGGCTTATCTGATTCTGATGCCAGAGAGGGGCTTGGTGGAGTCAAGGGAGGGGTGTGGGAGGGCTTATTTGGGGCACCATTAAACATCATTTCCATCCCTCCGAAATCCCGATCCTGGAAGAGCAAAATGCAATAACGTGGATTGCACCATGATAACTACTAAGAGGCAAGAAACAAGACGTGAGCGACATGTTCCGTGGACTGTGGTGGTGGACCGGACGGTGGTGAGGATCCCCTCCTCTCTCACCACCACCAGTCAACCATCTGCGTGCGCCACTCACAAAATACAAATCCTGCAACGTGGCTGCTCATGTATGGAGATGGCGACAAAATAAGTTCAGAACAAAACAGCTCAATTTGGTTTGTGTTTCCAATCAGAAGGATAGAGTGGCATGGGTAGGTGACTCCAAACTGTCTGCCAGTACAGGGTAACATATTATAAACTGGTTCAATGGTCATGCCACAGTCACATTCAGCAATGCTCACATTAGGGAATTTCTCACATGGATCCCGCTACTAAATATGGTGTGTCTGCTTTTTCTTGCAAAAGTTCTGTGCCAGACGGCTGTTTCATATGGGTCCTTATTTCTTCGCTTGAAGGTTTTGAAGGGGACATTTTACACAAAACAGGGGACTTGGGTTCCAGTTTAGATTGAGTCTACTGAGGACAATATCTGATTTAATCATGATAATTGAAGGTTTCCGACGTGTTTCCATCACTAATGTGCGGTTTCAACAAAATAATACTAGATTTAAGGAGAGTGTCTGACAACAAGATAAAGTACAAAACGTTCTATTGCTGATTGTAGTCGTCTCTGGTCTATCTCTGTCTACCATTTCAAGGTTAAATTAGTAGGGCGTCAGACTAAATAGTTTCAGCAGTTTATTTACAGCCAGTGGGCTGCTTTATGTTCAAGCCAAAACTAAGCGCAGAATTGAATGTTATTCAGCACATGAAGAAGACATCAAGCAGAGGGCACGTATGATTTAAAGACATCCGTAAAATGTATTAAACTATGGCATGTTTCAATGCGATTGATGTACATAACAATTGTTCCAATAGCACTTGTGAAAGGCGAAGATAATCAGAAGACTTAACAGTCGTATAGCCAACATTTAGCTAAATATGTGCGTACTATATGTATAAAGACGTTTCTTTCTAAGGTTGCCGCGGCTGAGAAAAGAATCAGAACTTTTGCATGAAGGAAGCTAGCACCATGGTATAAAGATCACATGTGCAAGAGTTGATCAGATAAATCTACAGGTTGAAATTTGTGCAGTTATGCATCATAGTAGTATAGTTATAATAATCACAATTTATCTGTTTCATACTTCATGCCACAATATCAACAGATACGGTATTCTACATGATACGTTACTATCTATAGTTTAATGAGATGTATGGGCAATCAAAAAATTAATACTGTAGAATATAAAGGTGCCATGGGATAATTTTGATTCAGTTATTAATTATTATATAAGTTTTTTAATACAAATATCATTGCCATGTAATGTATTTTACTGATATGGTGTAAAAGATTCTATGATATATTATGATAGCTAACTTATGTTGGGAAGCATTGGGTATTTAGGGGTTAAATAATTCTAATCAAAATACTAAGTTACACTGAATGATGTTTTTACATTTTCTGAATACACACCAATTAATACTGAGATAGAGTGCATCGGTTTGTGGTTGTGATTAATTAACAGAATCTTTGTGAGGAGGGTTCTCAAGTTTAGATGTTGGATCTTTGGCGAGTAAATAAATAATAATAGGTACGGTATCTGATTATTGACTGGATACGGATGGAAAGGTTGGCTTGTTTACATGTATATGTATTATTTACATTTGAGAAACTTCTCTAGAACGTTAATAAATTTAAGGTTAAGATGGGTTATATGGATCAAGCGTCTCTGTGGGTGTCAATTGCATTGTTAATATGTTCAAACAAGACTGTTACTAGGTAACAGGTAGGTGTTGGAAACTATTTCTGTCCATTGATCTTGAAACTGGCTGGTGATTTATGTGTTTCTAGGTCAATATACAGGAGGATTATCTAGGTAATTGATGAATCTATAAAGAGAGTCAGAAATTTTGGAAGTAGTACACTAACACCAGCTAGGATGGGAAGCAGAGATAAGGACATACACAGCCTGGTAAGGAATAGGTTATTAGAAGAACATCACATACAGTCGATTCGGGCCGCCTGGATAAGAACTTACTGTTGCCTTTTCCAAACAATTGAGCAGATGATGATGTTGTAACTCGAAGATATCGTCGTCTCCTTCCACTTCAAGGCCTGCCTCGCGCGCAAGTTTGCGCTCCTCAGCTTTCTTTTTGCTGTTGATGAAGGCGTTGCCTGATGCATTTTTGGCCATGTGGATACGAGCGAATCTTGCTTTCTGAAACGGAAAACGGGAAATATAAATACATGGTCACGAATGAGCTGAATCTTCAAATACACTCAACACATGGGTATAGCATGGGTCGTTCAAGATTATGTAATATAACATTTGGCGATTTCAATGCCTCTTTTCAGCTTATGTGGCAATGGGTGGGCTTAAGGTAGAATGATTACCTATATTTCGCAACATCGTCCGTGTTAAAATACAATCTCAACCCTTGAGTTATTTACGATTTACTCTTGAATGGTGTTATATCAGAATGATGTGTATTCCGAGTAAATCTCGTTTTCAATGACTCAATTACGTTAGGGAACCGGGAGTGGACAAGTGGAGGGGTAAGTGAGCGAGGTGTGATTGTCTAAGGAACAGCAGACCTTGAGATCTCAAGGTTGGTGTCTCAATAGACTGATAGACTTGAAGATGTAGTAGGTTGGTCGAAGTGACCTAACTGTTAAGGTGGTGAGGTTATAAATACCTGTGAAACTGTGACACAGATAATAAATTAAGTATTGGACGTCTGGCGTAAACCTGATGAGGTTATACTAGCATAGTGAATATATTATATAATAATGTATATTATTTATTTATAATTTTTATCTCCACGCATGTACAGCGCTTAGAGCTATATAGGATAAGCGCTATATAAATAATAATAATAATAATAATTATAATAAATCGACATCGATATTAGCATCCCTAGTTGACGTCCACTCTTGTAAGCATGGTTACTATGTTAAAATATTTTAAGCCACCGCACCGAGCTCCCAGGTGTTTCTCATTATCTAATGATGTAATAACCATCCTACATGGGCGAATGATCTATAAATCATATAATTATTATTGAGCAATAAGTATGATATCGCCGAATAAGTTCACCATATGGATGTGTTGTCGCATAAAAGGGAAAGGAGAACTGGTCACATAGTTTTACCGGATGTATGGGGCAGATCTCTGTGCTTGTTTGTATGAATCAAAGTCAAGGTCAAAGTCAAAAAATGCTTTGAATCATCGATGAATGAAAGAAAAGTGCAAGCGAATAATTTAATGTGGCCATACGGTAAATCGACAGCTCGATACTGACATCCACTGACGTACATAATTATTAAAATATAAACTTTCAAATCTAGCTCAGAGTTGTCGCCATATTAAACAAATCAGTTCACTAATTGGTTGCATTTATTGTTTCAAGGAGGGGAAGAGCTTTAAACAATCCTTGATCGAAATGTTACATTTTCAGTTAACCTCGCGAAAGATTCCATCTGAGCTTGAATCCCTGGAAAGATTCGAACAGGCACGTTGGTCAATGTGACAAACATATGTTAGCCCTTTTTGTCTGATTCTGCATTGGTTGACAGCACCACAGCTAAGGTTATTTGGGGACATGCGGCTTGGTGTACGGCTTGGGTCCCTCTTCTAGCCTCCATCTTTTAACCACGCCCGCCGGGCATCATGTCTTCCCAGCAACAGCTAGGAGCCTGTATTTGCTTAGGAATGAGATAATTTCCATCTATTTGTCCTGCTTAACAATGCTTTCTGCTCCACTGAATTGAATGGAATATGCCAAGGGTCACCAATTTGGGCAATATTTACACAAGGATATTGCAATAATGCCCATAGTCACATTTTTATTAACCGCAGTTCAGGCGTAATCGCGTCTTTTTTCTGCCGATGCTTTCAATGCCTGAAATAGCATGTCCTGTTGCTGTACATATTTATTGTTACAAGAATGGCTTATATACCAGCATCAGCAGCGGGGCTGTAGCAATAACACGCTGTATACTGATTCTGGAGGCAGGGAGGTTTCAGTAAATCTCTGTATCAGCTTATATATAATCTAGCCGACTGCACCATGGTCTGAGCTTTTACTTATTTATGGTATTTAACTGGCGGGTTCAGGAAGTGGGAATGTGAATCACCGAGTTGAGGCGTTTGGTTCCCTCAAAACGATGCTAATTGATGTGATTTATGATTGCCTCGAGTCTTAAGTGTGAGTGCGCGAGAAAGATCCTCCTACGTATTTTCCAGGCAAGCTCACACAATTCAATAATTCATCTAATATTACACCGATGACAGGGTTTGCCAAGCGTAGGTTTTTCCAGCACGAATTGTATTAGTCCGGCCAGCAATTCACTGCATGGAATTCAATGACACGACTGAACTTTGAGCCTCTGATGCACCATAGATCAGTAACGCATTCAAAAGTAAAGTGGTAAATGATAGCCATGATCAATATAAAACGTTGAGTATGGGCGTGAATTCATATGCAAGTCATCACTTTACTCTTGAGTCTGATGGGTGCATGACAAAATGGAGACTGGAGAACTCACAGATGACTCTCCTATGTAGAAGCCGGGCCACATATTAAACACAAGGAGTGTTTTGAAAACTATGTACAAGTATTGTGCAAATTCACATAATATTCAAGAACAATAACTTTAGATGCTGCCCCGTGTATATGTATTAAATAAAGCTAAGCGGGTACTTTCTTGAAAAGAAGCTAGTAACATTTGCTGATATGGCAAGTCGAGGTAAGAAATTGGTTAAGCATGTGTAACGTATTGCTGCTGGGTATATTCTTCAACACGGCCGGATTAGAAACACATCCACATACTCGAGTATTAGCGCACGCCCCAGCTATGCATATGAGGTAAGACGAGGGCTTTGATCTGGTAAATGTATTCGGCAGCCACTGATGCACAATTAAGCCGGAACGCTGCATAACGCGTATTGTTCAGACGGAACATTACCAGCCGAGCTCTTGTCAAAATGCCTAAACACGGAATTTCACTCTAAAATGATCGTCTGGATCCAGAACGGGACGTATGCAGACTGTTGCTTGCCTAACACATTTGAGCTGAAAGAACACGTTGTTCTAATTTCCACTGCTCTGTTATCTAAGCATGCTCCGCCAGTCGAGCCGGAGGCTTGATGGAGGCCACGCCGTCGGGATAATGTCAATAGCTATTGGAGCGTCTCTCGGTTTGGCACGCCGGAATACTGCCATTAAGTTTACAATTGGAGAATATTACTCAAATTGTAACCGTCTCATTTCGTGTATTGGAACAGAGTTGACGATGCGTTGTACCACAGTAAGATACCGGCCCGACTGTTGAAGTATCTCCTACGGTAGGCCCATCCGCTCTATGCGTGACCAGGACACATTCGAGATTGAGGCACCGCATGGCTAACATAATTTAACCTAACATATAGGCCAATAGTCTTGAAGAAAGAAATAAGATCACGACTCGTTAGTTCTAACCGGATAGATTGCTTGTAAAATAAACTACGTACTGCAGCAATCCGCAAAAAGTGCTGTAGAAATAACGTATCAATGCACGGGGTAGAACTCTTTGATTATAATTTATTTAAGCAAACCTAGGCGCTTGTAAACAGCCTGTCGAGGAAGATTTGTACTGTAAATATTCATGGGTCAATAGAACTGACCTCCAAATATGTTTAGGTCAATCCTCTTTTGGATATTCAAAGCATAACCTCCAAAGGTAAATGAAGTCCAGCAGTTTGCTCTATAATATAGCTTATATTAACAACTTCATCTTAGTGAATGACGTGCGAGTTAAGTAGACCCCGTCGCTAGCCTCGTCATTAGCTTTAAAGAAAGTGCCGGCCGGACTTTACAGCACCCTAAACACGACATTATCTCGATCCTGCTAGCACAATCGTCAGTGGGGGTCTCGTTTGAGGAAGAGGAACTTCCTCCAGAGTACTGTAGAAGGAACATCAAAGTCGTGCATAAATGCTCACCTTTTGTTCACTGATGAGACGATAGTGTCTAGCACCCGAGCGTTACTTGTGCCCGAATGGTCAGCGTGTGCAGCTCATGGTGATAAGTCAGACGTGGTTATATACCGCGCACAAAAACGTGCACGTTGGATTGTGGAGGGCAATTCCAATTAAAGCCCAATTGTTATGGCTCTGAAATGCTTATTGAGAATTTAATAATGTGCGATTGATGCGTCTCATCGAAATTCATTGCCGCCACGCATTAGGTATTCAGCTCATTTAAAGTGATCGAAATCAATGGGTCTATAATCCGGAGATCGCGACACGCTTGACAGATTCGAGTGACGAGTATGCATGATTTGTGAATTGTGCCGGAGGCTGGATCAGTTGTTCGATGTGATGGAGATTTCAAGGGCTGTCTCCATATAAGAAATGAGGTCATCAAACATAATACTCAACTGAGCTCTGAATGTCACTCAAACTAACCTCAGAGGATTTAATGTCAAACTACACCAACATTAAAGGTAGATTAAAATCATCACCCAACTCCCCACGCCGTCCCCATGCCCTGCTTATGACCTAGAGTATGACACTATATACATATTTGGAAATTAGGACATGGTCGCGATCGGTTGGAACATGCTTTAAGTTTTTCTTTAGACTATTTACATATATGGTCGGAATCAATTTGAGAATCGTGGACATTTGTCAGCCGATGAAAATGTCCCTATTTTGCATCATTGGGAATATGTCAGATGGTGACATTCAGAGTCACCGGCATGACATTTATCAACATAATATCCCCAGTAATGTCTGGGCAGCCATCAGATAGGACGGACATGGTCTCTAAAGGTCAGCATATCACGGAATTCGATGATGCTGAGTACTCAGTCAATGTATTGACAATTCAGCTAACCTTGCAAAGAGGAGAGAGTCGTGAACCCAGTGATAAATCAAACGCTAGTTATCACACATGACCTTCTCTGTGAGAACTTTCTCTTCTTTTATCGAGAAGGGGGGCTGGTGTTCAATATCTGGTCATATAGTATGTACAATCCAATCTTTTTATGAACAATTCAAATATCTAAATAGATCCACGCAAGAGATAGTATGTTCATATACAGGTTAGTCGGTAACTATATGCATCTTTATCCATCCGTGTTTTAAGTTTCTTGTAATGTTTCATTAGAAGCGTGATGCTGTATAGCTAAAATAATTCTCGGCATGTGATGGTTATACACACTATACGTCAAAGGATGCCAACACGTTATTTTTATGCATATTATACAGGTCGCTTTTAAATTTCATGACGTCTTTAGGCATTTAGCACCAATGACATACTTCCCAAATATGAGCTGCACGACCACCCATCCGCCATCAAAACGCAAGGATGAAAATCAAAAGTGATCACCTTGCCACTTCATATCAAAGTAACGCATGCTCTCTGGCATGATCGGGTTAAAAACATCATTTCCGGCTCAAGATGCACTATTTTACATGAAGGTGACCGTAGTAGACACTTTAAGAACTTTCATTTCCCTGGCTTAGATATTGAGCATTGTGTGGGAGCTGCTAGGATACAAATATTCATGCTGTCAGAAGCGTTTCAGTATCATGGCTGCCATGTCCTAGCTGAGTTATCTTCACCAACACAATTTCCCTCATTTCCCCAGCTTAAATATGCCATAGTTGCTGCCATTATCAACAGTTAAGTACTTCTGGACCACTGACGTCAACAAAGAACAAGAAACTGGTAGGATTTAGTCTCGGTTTGCCAGTCTAGCGATTCTCTAGTGCACCATCAGCAATGTTTCACTCCCTGCCGGGATGCCAAGGGGCATAATCCCACGGGGTTAATCTTTAACCCTAGGCCAACCACAGGAGGTTGTATTTATCTCACTCCAAACCCTGACTATCACCGCTTGATCATTTTTTATAACACTGAAGCCAACAGGATCCCCTGTGTAGGATATACTTCTGTCTCATCAAACGATCGCCTTCTGTTAAACCCCCCCTTTAAATTGTGAAGTAACAAAATGGTGGGCAATGGCAAATCATCCAGTCCCTGTAAAAGTTTCACCCTGGATCAGCCCAGAATGTACAGAATTGACGCATTGGCTGTGCACGGGTGTAAATGGCGCAATGGCCACTTGATATTTGTACTTGGGTATCACTGCCAAGGTCAAGCCACTGATATAAGGCATCCAATGAGACGACGATGACAAATGATTTCGCCCATTTTCATGAAATATGGAACAAGTCGTTTAGATTTAATGTCAAATAACATTTTTCATAAAGGAGGGCAGCGTACAGGAACAGTCTGAGACAAATAGTCAGATTAGAAACACACATGTACGTTTTGTGTAAGCTGGCTCAGTTTTACACAATCAATTAAGGATAAATAGTTTTTACATCGCTTTACTGAACAAAACCATTACGCGAACAATGCAACGCGCCCAATCGTCTTTCTGGCAGGTGCATCACCTGAAATCCCTCAAGAGCAGTAATTGTGATTGAGGAAAAAGTTGAACTGTTATCCTCAATCTCTAACCAATCCATTTACTAAGGTGTGCACACAACCGCACTCATGCAAATGTGTTGCAAAAATGAATGGCTACATCACATGTTTAACGATTATGTGTTATGTTTTAACACAGTTTTAGACCCAGCAGGAACTCTCCTCAGGTAAATCAGGAGAAAATCGTGAGCTAAAACACCTCATATCTACCTAGCTAGATTGACTCCCGTCACGATAGCTTCCACTGCGCATGGTGCCAAATCACCAAGGAGATTTATCTGAACAGTATTGAGATAATGTTCAACTCTATTGAGTGTAGACCTTTTTACTGAATGAAAGCCATTTGGTGTCACTTTCAAATAGGCTATGTCTGGGTATAGATGTACACGTTGCTTTTGTAAATGCAATTGCATAAAATATTTAGGTACCCGGCTTGCTTCTATCTTCACAATCGTAGTTCCTGATGAGTGTTTTCTGTATGTCTTAGAATCGGTCGTTCTGCCATTTTGTCAGGCGCATTAAGATTGGACCTCAGGCCCTGCTGTCTTCCGCTCCTCTTCCATCACATATACACCTGTGAAGCCATGCATATTTCATCACACTCACCTTACCTCCTCCCCACATAATGCTGCCTTGTAAAATTCTCAAGCTCCGACTAAATTCTGCAAAAATGTCTGACAGGCAAAAGGAGGAGATGGCATATGCACGCGACGGTCTCCTTTATATTGCAAAATTCATGAGGCCAACAAGTGTGTCTCACCAGTATATCCACGCTTTTTATGATACACTAAATGTCCATGATAAACCATCGGCCTAACAAGCTATTGTCGTTATTTCTATATTCATATATTCCTGCTGGATGTTCAAACTATGGCTGCTCCTCGTTATCAAGAATATTAGACCTGTTTGTATCTACCACTGCATTCATATGACCTTGATATTAATTGCTTATTAGAAACAGTGAAAGATCCGCGTACAACATACATGCAATCCCAATCTGTTAACATTTATAATTACTTCCTCTCATTCTCAAGGAAACCGAGCTCGTTTCATTGTAGCACATATCTCGAAGAATATAGAGCCTCCTGAGCGAACGTTGGAATCATAGTCCCTGAATTCTCATGCTGATTAGCATCCAGATTGGCAGATTGTCTGTGCTCCGCAATTACCCACCATTTGAAGCGAATCGTTAGGGATTAGAGCCAGAGATATTAAACATCGTTCATATGATATGAGCTGATCAAGCATGGGAAATTATGGCTCGGTGATGTTTTTGTCAGACAAGTATCAATGCTGCGTATCACTCTCTGGCAGCATTGTAGAATTTAGGAAGTGTGTGAGAGGTGCATGAGGACCGACTCTCACTTTGATCTTTTATATAGCAGATTTTACGTAGAGAATGAGGAGCGCTGGCTCAGGATTGAGTACGAATTCTATAAAATGTTATATTGGCGGATTTTTACCACTGTGGAATCACTCAATGGCTAAGGGATATAGGATATGTGTTATTCTTCACATACGGCTCAGATGATATGTTACAATTGGCACCTGCTTCTTTCTTATTTATTATATACATAATACAGCGCGCAAAAAGTTCCAAGAAATAATACATATATTTGGCTCGGGTAAGGAATACCAATGTAAAATGAGAAAAATCAATCTTCCCCCACTTCATATATGATATGATACTCAAGGTAAGGTGAAAATATGGGGTAGTTCGGGTTCGTTCCATAGATGTATTTCATATATATCAGAGAGAAGAACCAATTCGTCCTCTATCCTTAGACGAAGAAACTGTACTGGACAAGCTCACGCCGGATCGCTGCCTGAAACATGGCACAAGCAAATCACAAGGTACATGCAATACTTCGGTATCCTTCTCTGATGTTCAAGTGGGACAGACAGTGGTCACTCATTGCCAGAAAATCAGCATGTGGTCGCCGTTTCGCACCAAGCCGAGTTGGTTTGACCCTTCAGGTGAGAGAGAGCTGGGCAAAATTTCATTTTAGGTCCAATTTACACCCTGATCCACTTGCTGTTGACGTGCTCTGAAGAGACGGCTTAAGTCGGGATGAAATATAGATGGCGGGAGTAGGGAACGGCTCGTGTGTGCCAGCGCTGGGGGAGGGGGTGGTAACACGACTATTGATCACACTTGTTTTCTGAGCGTAACCTTTGCGAGCCTGTCACTCATTTCTCGCCAGAATATTGGCAGATCTCATCGCTAATCCTGACTGTTTTTTATTATCGCCTTGCGCCTCCATAAACCCACCCTGGCTGAAGGACGATTGCCTACCCCCAAGTAAAAGACGCAATCTTGAATTAGCAATTGACTTTGCGCTGCGTTGACAGTATTCTCTTCTGTGGGACGCTGAAATCTTTTGTTGATCATTTGCCTGACATGATCCTTATTGGAAAGAATTCTCCGAGGGGAGCTTCCTATTTGCGCGCCATTGTTAGATTGAATATGATTTCACCGTCAGCAAGTCGAGTGGGTGTCGATACCCGTACACCATCAATAGCTGGAAACCACCTGTCTCTAACATTCATATTAGTAGATTGCTTGGAGCTAACGGCCGAAAAGCACACCTGTTTTATTTGCTAAGTTTCTTGCTCGATTTACGAAGCCGCTCGATTTACATAGCCACCAACATGACAAAGAAAGAGAGAGTGTGATACCCAATCCTCTGAAAATACTTATCAACCTGTTCGAAGAAGAGAACATTTCACGCTGGGTGGCATCAACAATCGGCGAAATTGCAGAGAACTACGTGCGGCAGTCAGCGGCACTCGGGTGGCTGGTGCATCAGATTCCCAATACACCAGGGCTTGGACGGCAGGCCCGTGATCATTAGCATTTAAATGTCTTCTTCTCAATCATCGTGTCTGGGAGCTGTCCAAAGACGAGATGACCACTTAAAATTCTAGAATTCTTTATTTCCCCAAGGAGCCTCGCTGCTGCTTAGCCTTAGTATATATAAGGAGCGGCGGATTCGGATGGGAAAGCCGGACAATATAGGGAGGCCTCATGTATGTATACTATGCGCATACGCCGATGGGGGGGATTGGATGGCATGGCTTTCACATTTACTGTTGCCCCCAAACAGAACAGAAAAACGGGAGCAATATCCGACAGGCAATGTCATCCCTAGTTAAAATACGTCACATGGTCATGCAAAGGGCCAAGATATAATCATCAGACGGTCCTGAAACTGGTATATTTCCTGGCTCAAAATGGTTGCTATTCCTATAAACATGACAAGTAGTAAATGGCAAGACACAGGGAATCTCCATATACAGTAGGAGGGGCCTTTATAGGGTCGTCACTCAGAATTCATCCTCAGCACGCCGCCCTAGTCACTAAGCGCAGCAATTTCGGGCGTTTATACATTAATATATGCCTATAAAAATATGATTTATACCATTAACAAAACACTATGAATATCAGGTAAAGATCTGTCACCGAGAGCGGGACTACAGAGGCGGTGTCAGCGTGCTGGCAGCAGCTCCTCCATTCATCCTCGGCTATGTGTATCAGGTGCATGGGAGAGGAATTTGACTCAAATCCAATAAAGTGGCAGGGAAGCTGTTTATGCTGCAAACACAGGAGCATCGTGGCATGACAATGAACGCCCTTGCCGAGCAGCCGATGACATTCTCCGAAGGAGGCTTCCCAACACGGCTCCATGCGAAATCAAATTCAGTGCCGTCCTTGTGTTCTTTATCGGTGATGCTCGGGTTTAGATGGCGGGCGAACATATTTGTTATGCGCTGCATGTCTGCATGGGGCTTCCTCATATTCGTGCTTGATGGCTTTGTAGGCTGCGCCTGCCTTCATTAGTTGGATTATGATAGGGGCGTGTCGATGTGGGTTTCCAAGCGATATGCAGGCTACATGGTATCCACGGATTATTCCTTCAAGAATATGTATATAATCATGACCTGCGCAACCCTTTGCCACTAGAATGTTTATTACTGCCGCCGAAATCCATTCATATTAGAGCCATATGCATATTTGACTGTGCTCCCGGCCTAAAGCTCGAATCCGCCTCAATTGTCCATCAGGGTGGATTGGCGACAGTACATTTGAAAAGGTTAGAACCCCAACTGCATTTACTAACACTTAGCGACTTCATAAAAAGCAAAATGTGACACATTCCTGAGAGAGGGTTGCCAGCCACAAAGAGCACGGCGAGCACCAGCAGTAGTGCTTCTGCAATCAGAAAGTGACAGTAAAAGCCGCACTAATGGTTTTTCGTACAAAGGGTAATGAATGGCGGCTGTCTGCTGTGATGTGTAAGGTTTCCTTTCCTTCTGTACCCAGTCATGCAAAACATGGTCGCAGGAGGGTCTCAATAAACACACAAATAAATTGTGTTCACCTTATAGTCACGAGAAAATGTAATGCAAAGCTGTCTTATAGGATCGAGGTAATTTGTTAATTAATATTATACTACTTCAGTTGAAGTTTAACATCCAGTAATATAGCAATTCAGATCTCTCAAAAAAACCGTTTAGATGTATCTCGTATGGATCTATATGATAACAAATATTATTCATCTTGCATTATCATTTACAGACATGCTTCCACTTAGTAAAGTAGTTAAACAGCAGTCTCAATATGCAAAGAATCACCAAGAGGACGCACAGCAACTTGAGATAAGTTACTCTCCCTTTTAGCGGGATAGTGAGAGATAGACGTCATTCAAGTTCGGGACTTGGAATGACACGGCGGATATCATACAGCACACACAACCCCACTCATCATAGATTTTTCCACATCGTATCCAGCAGCAATAAACCATCCAGGGGTTGTAAAATCATATTGCGTCATGCCCATAAAAGAACAATAAAATGTGAATGCGGAACTCAAACAGGTTTACTGATTAAAGCGGGCTGAGCGTGACATGGGTTCCGGGAAGACGTACGATTCATGTTGCGGGGAGAGACAGGCCGTGTCAGCGCCAGGTGTGAGCCGAGCATCCTTCTATCCCCTCGGCTGCTTAGCAAGACAATTCATGAGCAACGCTTGATGTGAAAGAACCGAGCGGGTTGGCACAGAAGGGAAACGTTAAGCACGTGAGAACAGGAGGAGACAGGCAGCACACGTCAGGAGCATCCATCAAGCGTGGGATGGCATACGGGGTGTATCATACACACCGACGTACATACAACTCTACCCTGCATGTGGGCGGGGCACTTCCTCCGCTCGCCAGAACCACCTAAATCAATGTCTTTAAATCTAAAGGTTATAGGTTGCTGACCGCTAAATTGTTCGCTTAACTACCCCATTCACACACATATCACAGTTTGGTCATTCACCAAGATTTATCAAACCCTAGTTAAAGGGTTATTTTAGGAACGCCGTGGAGACGGGACTAGCGGAGTGATTTGGTTATATAAATTGAGTTGAGAATCCCCGAAAGCCGCCGCAGTATAAGATGTATGGTTCTACGCGGCTCCGGCTTCCTACTTGCATACAGAATCTTATAACGAATGATGCACATTTGCATAAATCTGTGGATAAAACATCATCATGTAGTTCCAGTTTATCAATATCCTCCCAGCGATATTATTTAATTCATGAAGGAAGAATAATGCTGGGGAAGCCATCTCATATTATCGACCAGCAAATAAGAATTTGGTTAAATCAAGGACATCTGAAATTATTTCCTGGCACACTTCGGGTTGACATTTCTACTGAGTTGCAAATACCATTCAGCCTGATCCTGTAGCCAGACAGTCCGTGATGTCAAGATAAATCAAGTAGACTGCTACTACTATTTATATCCGAGTCATATTCGTTGGCAGTCACAATGCAGTTGCAGAAACTGCAGGAGAAGTCACACTCAATGTCTATAATTTCAAGCTTGATGTCATGCCGTACATATATAAATGGTACTCTGATGGCGACAAGCAACTGCAAATGTGGCTCAACGCCATGCTAAATGGTGATTTCTTGCAATATTGCTAAAATCGTGTGTGACTCAATTAAGTGAGTCTGATTGCACATAAAGAATGTGGAATACACGAATATCATATAATTATAAGCCAGTACAAATGGAACAACTACTGGGTGTGCTTATTTCCAATAGCTCATGAATTTTATTTATGTTACGAAGTACCTAATTAAACATGTAAACTTTGGTTCCATATCGGACGACAGCAAGGCAAAAGGTTAAAGAATGTGAAAATGGCTAAATATCCAAACCTTGAGAACTGTCGCACTCTGTAAGTATTTTAAGTGGTATAGTCACCACGTTACTTAGATTACCCATCTTATCTTTGACCTAATTTGCGCTGGGATAATCTAAGAAAGCACCGTCTGGCGATTTCTTCTGGGTGGCAACTAATTAGCATAGACCACATTAACTGGAGAATGGCGAAGGTTGTACGATGCTCAGCGTGTGATGTGGCATTCGAATCACTCGGCACTGGCATGTTCCGGTGCCGGATAGTTTCACTAGAACAGCATTCCTTCCATATACCTGAGCCACGACAAAAACAAATACCCACTCAGAGTCACCTGCATCTGAAAGGCGAGTGCCAAGAGGCGGCAGGCAGGTGGAGGCTGCTTAAGTCTCACGTTTCCTCCTCTCCATGCTGGCATATCACCACTTCCACGAGATTAGCACCAAAATATTTGCTCATCTTCGTGTGATTCATCAGATCAACCGACAGCTCTGCTATGTTAAATAACTCGATCAACCTGTACTCGGCTAACAGGGTAGGCGTGAGGATTAAACATAGCAGATTCTCCTCATTCCGATTATACATATCTATCAACCTCGTAGTCAGAAGTGTTCACGCGAACTTTAGAAGGCAATATGTCATGTTCATCCTCTCATTTGCGAAGTCTTGAAAGTGTAACGATATACATCAATGGTCGATGTGTCTTTGGTTGTAATTTGAGGCAATATACATTCAACAATAACAGCAGCTCTTCTTACATTTACTTACATCTTACAATCTTACATTTTAGATAAGTGCTGAATACATAGTCACTAGATATTGTAAGAAACCAACATGCTTCTTATATGTAAAACTTTAATCTATGGGAAGTATTACTCACCTTTTGGGCTTTCCGCTTGTCAGCTCGCTGGTTTTGGTGGTATATTCGACTGAAGTTTGACACAATGACGGGAACTGGAAGAGCAATAACGAGCACGCCACTCAATGAGCAAACACCCCCCACGATTTTACCAGTTATGGTTTTCGGCACCATGTCACCATATCTGTAAAGTAAATGAAAGCATTATTAATTTAAACATCATTATACGAAAACTAGCGAGTTATTATGTCGCAAAGATTTACATGCCTTTTATATTACAAAGGTATGAGCCACCATCAAATCATAAAAAACAGAAACGAATCACGCAACAAAAGAACAACAAAATGTAGAGCACCCAGGAAACTATGGATATTCAGACATATAATCCCCTTTTGCTTCTCATGGGGAGCTAGCCTGTCACCAAAACTTGGACAGACCTGGCACGAAATGTGATGCCATAACATAGCCTGGGGTTCACCTCGCGTTTCCTGTCTTCACCCTTTAGTAGTGCAGCCAGAGGCCATGGGATGTCATTTCTGCCCATCACTCACTCGTGTAAGCAATAATGAGTCTATTTTTACTCGGTCTGTACAGCACCTAGCCACAAACACGGCGTTATGAAGGTAGTGTACTTCACGTTGATTTAAGCGACTTTTCGGAAGACGGCGAGAGGACCACAGCAACCTATTGGTAATTTATACATCCATATCAGGGCCGTGATGTTATAGACATTACCACTGAGTCACATTCTTCAGGCACAAGGTGACAGTAAGATCGCTAGGAGCAGTGAAGCATTTGACCGAGCGGTCATCAATTACCTCGGAGAAAGAACCGCCTACTGCCAATTTATTTTGTAAAAAATAGGCCTGGTCCCCTTTCGTACCGAACAGTAACTGTAAGAGATATACTCAGGTGCATTCAGCAAAATCACCTTGCACATAACTGTTTGCCATAATCCTTGTAATTATGATAACGCAGCTAATTTAGTGGATTGCCGATGAGTTTCAGAGATAAACATGTACGATGTTACCAAACTGTATAAATAGCTTGAATTATGGAGAAAACGTTCCTAAATCATATTAATGAATTGTCTTCCATTCTTCTTCTCATTCTCCTAGTGTTAAGAGTAAAACCATTATTACTGAGGACCTGCGTCAGTCTGTGCTAATATAATTCATGAGTTCAGTACGCAATAAGCACCATCAGATAAAATATTTATATTTTCTAGGATATTGACATAAGAAACATTTCAGCAAACCATTCGTTCAGAAAAAAAGTTGAATAACACGGTGTACTTCCCTACTCTTAAAACCTCTATTAAGCACACATCTGTGTTCTTGGCGCTCTTAATGTAATTATGCAAACTGCAGACGAGTCTTGTGTGACTAGATTAAATTAAATTGTTGAATCCATTCGAGATAGGTGCTAAGGCAATGGATTATTTGAAGGAAGGTGTGGCCGATGAGATTTAGCAGTTTAATATTTTTAAAGAAGATTTCTGGCCCATAAGAGACGTTGATGCAGTTTATTAGTAATAAAGTTATTCCTTGCGGCAACCATCTTTCTCATGTCACGTGTATTATATAAAGTATTTTAATTATTAAAAGCCACTGTGACACGCTGTATACAATATGTAACGTCGTCTATGATTTGGTAGGCACATTGAGCCGAATACTGAAATACGGATAACATAGTTAGTCCTCTGTTTAACACTAATATATCATCATAAGAAAACTGTAAAGCGCTGAACCAGTAAGACTGACGCTAACAGGTGGATACGCATAAACACTCTCTTGGTAGGTGCGCAGAGTTCAGTAGTGTACTGTACCTGGAGATTAACACGTTCGGCTGGTCAACGAATATCTGACGATTCAATTAAAAACTGTTTAGATTAGTAAAGTAAACGCCGGTATTTCTAATTCTCTAACGCCATACGTGTTGCTGTCCATCAAATCAAATATATTTATTATAATACCTCATATCTATACTGACAAATCCACGACAAATATGTGAACTCAAATAATTGCTCCAATATATAATGAGGAGGGCGGGGTATTTAAAGACAAAATCCTTGAAAAAGTATCCGTATTGTATAAAAATCCGCCACGAAGTTGTGAAGGTAATCACAAATTTTACTGACTAATAGCTGCTGCACTTGGTTTAAGGAAGACCGGCTTGACTTGGTGTATCTGGGTAAGTTGGGAAACGTGTTACATAATACACTGGTGAACGATAGCTTTGAGTATGAACTCGTCGGAGCTCATGTGCTATAAGTGTTAAGAAATTACAGTAAAGTAAGCAACAACGACGTCAAAAAGTAGGCAAAACAAAGGTGGGCGAAAAATAGGAATAGCACTAGAGAAAAACTGACTTTTTAGAAGTTTAGCTTATTGTTGGTTTTATATAGGGCACTCTATGAGAGCATAAAGACCTGGTTTATATTGTATCGATATTACAATCAAAACTGGGTTCTTATATATATATATTAGGCCATAGTAAACTGCATGTAACTAAACTTGCATGAATCAATTATATTTTGCGTGCATTTAATTAATTGTGAGTACATTGACAGGTTTGCGCTCAATCGTCAATACCGGCCAACCAAAAAGGCCAAATCATTGTAGATTTTTGCCGTCAGACCATCTGAATAATAGGTTAGGTCAATGGTAATCAGCACAGGCCATAGAAAAGCTAGATATGTTTGAAGCATTCAGCATCAGCAATGTGCGTTTCCCGATCACATCGTATGCATCGAAGTTCATTTTCTGTGTCATTCAGGGGACTTAACTGGTAAAGCTGGTAAACGTGCACATGCATCTATATTTAGTCACTATATGTTTGTTATTCGGGTTTTAGTACCCGACACCCGACTCTCACAACATCACATCATCTGACACATTCACCTGGGGTCTCGAATAGCTCGGCAATATTCACTCATTAGAACTGCTCCTGCCCACCAGCAATCGGAGCGGAGATATCAAGGGGGCACGCTATGCCGAACCATTATCTCGCTAACGAGCAGCAAAGTATCATTGACTTGGAGGCAGACGTGACTTGGAGCTCTCGCCATCTTGTCAAGGTGTAGACTCCTTAATCATGTTCCACCTCATCATAAATATACTCGTATATGCATGTTAGGCTATCTTGGGCGTGAGGGTTTAAACCACTGCCCATCTCTTGTTGATGACCAACCTCCCTAGTTCACACCTAGATAACTCGGTGCTTCAACACAATGCCGCTGACCTAAAATAACCACATTTCCTGCGGTCAAACTGGTCTCAGCGGCACCAATTGACATTTGAGAATTTCAGCAATAATTTAATCAGTCATGTAGTATACCTGTCTAGACTTATGAAGCGCATATGAATGTTGCTGGTACAAGCAGGTCAAAGTAACATACATTTTCGAGAACCGAATGAAAAACTATTTAAAACCGTGGAAAAGTTGCCCATTGAGATGTGCCTCGAGTTCTAAAATATTGAATTTATAAATTCATATACATGAAAAAAAAGAATGTCCAGTTTTCTAATCATTTGCAACGTACGTTACCTACATCTAAGGTTATAAATTGGTTTGCCATATAATGAAAGTGTATGCATACTTAGGTCAGATAGCTGGTTAACGTGAGCAGAATGGCGCTTGAATATTACCAAGTCAACTCTTCTCGTGCGGCAAATGTGCTACCCATCCCCATAATCAATCCAATTAGCGTAGCATTATTAAACTCAAATCCCCCGAGTATATGTATTACGGGGCCAACAATATAAACCAAATCCGAATTATATAATCAATGATATTAATGAGTGAGTACAAGTAATGAAATTCATGCCCACCATGCCCAGTGGCAAAGTACTGTAGTAACAATTTACCTTTGTCAATCTAAGTTTAATATGTTCATTCATCATGGCAGCACGAAGATGTATATGTAAGCATGTTTTTAGTCGGACCAAGTAGAGTGAGTATACACACATTAAATTTAGTGAAACATTTCGTGTTACTCGGCCACATTTCATCACAGTTGTCCTTCAATAGATTCTGCATATAGTAGACTTAATGACGACATCGCGTGTCCGGGGAGGATCAGCCTTAAAGCTACAAAATAATCCGTGCCTATTTATCCCACCTGTCATGTGTGCCACCAGACATTGCATTTAAGTAATTCACCAATGCCTGTGTTATTGACATTCATCATTGGCTTGCATTTGCATATTTCGATTTGGATTTCTCAATAAAGTTGCAAAGCATTAAATGTATCTTCACGGCGGTAAGATATGACGTTCAGGTCATAATATTTAGTTAATTGTAAATTTGAGTGACTTGTAATTCATGGATGATCCGAGAACTGTAATAGCGTGTACGTGTACGCGATATTTCCATAGAACAAGAAAATCAGCGCAGCCGTTTTTCTATATCTTATTTGGTTAGGCCTTGGCACTTTCTCTGACAAATAGTAAAGTTCAGGGATCTAAAAATAAATGTTAAGGGATGAGGCTTCGCTGATTGGAATTTTGATTGTATGGCCATGAGAGGTGCTGCAAACTTTGCTCTCCTCCAGGGTAAATGCCATCCGATGTGACCTACGATGGCTGCTACCATGAGATGGCATCCTGCATCATGCCTTCCCCTGCCGGCGCAGGATTATATTCAGAAATCACTGGCAGAAAATGATTTACAATCATCACAAATGGACAAGCATCCTTCCGTTATCAGACGGTTTATTTATTTGTTGAGACCCCAAGCCCGAGGGTTTATGGAGAGGTTCTAAGACACACAGCGTTCATATAAGGAGGTGATCTAACTTAAAGGGTCTAAAGAAGTATCCATGCTTTCTGAACTACGGCTTTAAATTCGGAGGGTTACATGTAAACGAATTAGCTTATGTTTCTTACTACATCGACTCGGTGATCGACTACAGTATATATTTTTTTATAGTTTCGATAAATAATTATTCAAATATCAGTTTTTGTTCTGATTATTTATATGGATATCATGTATATAAGAATCTCTCTTATGCTATTTAAGAAATCTACTTCAACGGATATAGTTAGAAAAACAGATACATGCACATGTTTATAAGCGCCATGTTTACGAAAGACCATAACCAGCTAGCTTTGATAGTGATAAACAGTTTCCGAGCACCGGACCATAACATAATTCACAAGGCGAAAAATGTGACTAGAGCACAAACAACAACTAGGAAAGGTCAAAGCTACGCGGGCTCGCCACAATGCACTTGCTTTCTTAGTGACATCTATACATTTGATAAATTTGATAAATTATAGATTTCGGCTGAAATATGAAGGAGAGACCTTGGCTTGCAGTAGATTTGATGCCTCTTCTATCATGACTTTGGGGGATAAGTCGCAGCAGCGACTGCTTAATTGCCGAGTTATATGACCCGTATGCCCATACAGGAGAAAGACTAATATATAATAATGCATCAGATATGTGTATATATATAGGAATCAGCAGTGAAGTGGGAAATGTATTCCCCAGCGTGTTCCCATATACACAACGCTCACGTGTTGACGTAAGAGGGAGAGACTTCCACATCATCAACCCATACAAAATACAGAACCTGCTGATGTTCACTAGATTTCCCATGACACACTTCAAATCAAATGGCTGGATATCAGCAATGCAATGAAGTAGCCCCCACCAAGTTGTTCAACCGGGATGGGAGCGGCCTGCTCTTAATAGCTATTGATCAGGGGCTAGATTGAAATAAAAGAGGGCCAAGTTTACCCAGTGCCTTGGCGTGACACGGGCTAACCGAGCCTGATATTTGGCCAGCAGCTGACGCTCAGCTCTAACGCTCAGCTCTGAATCCCGTTTCCACATAAAACTAACCCCTTGAAGCCTGACTATCACTGGCTTACAAACACAACGAGTGCACTATAAGATTTGTTGGCCTGGTAACTTCACACCAGTCGGTTGTATGCTTAAACCGGAGGTCTGCCCGTGGACGTCGGGTGTGTGTATAGGTGAGACAGAAGGCAAAACGTCAGAGCAGCCGGGGAAGCAGGAGATCTGGTACACAGTTACTCAGCTTTCTCTTGTGGCTTCCCTAAACTCGTCAGACTGGCATAACATCAATCTAGACTTCGTGAATGAATGTATGAATGAATGGTCCCGTCAAAAGCCAGGATTTCAGAGCAAAAAGAATCGGAAAGGCCACACGGTTCGTCGCTAATATGCGCCCTGTTGATCTTTAAAACCTGCATCTTTTGAGCATTTACTCACGCCGGTTAAGAAAGTGGACTGCGGTGGTCATCTTGATAGGTACCAGGCGGCTGCTTCACAAAGACAAACATGCAGGCCTCTCTCTCCACTCAGGCCAGCCGTAGCATTTTATACGAAATATTACGCAATGTAATTTCTGCACCTCACTACTTGTCGTGGGCTAAAAGTCTGGAGCGTGATGTACAAAGGCGCTAACATATTATTACAGGAGCATTTATTTGGAAAACCCGACGTCTTACATGGAAAATTGTTGGAAGCTTGAAGTACGACTCCTAGCCGATATAAAGATGGAGTTGCTACACGGCGTAGACTGGGAACTTGCCTTGATTAAGGGCTGTATTGCCTGTTAGTTCTAGGGGTGATTGCCGCGGGGAAGCCGGAAAGGTGTTCTGTATACGCCGGTCAGAAATGCTATCCGGCTTAAGCGAATACTTTGAGCCAGAGGCGTAATCAGAATATGGGTCCTGTTAATGTCCTGTCGACCCGCATACATTGCCATCTAAACAGGTTATTAGCAGCATTACAACATCGCCTGTCGGAGATCATGCTTCACCGGTGTTTGTCGGTGTTTGGGATTAACATTTTACTGCTGAAAGCCTTCAGCCCCCGCACTCAGGCCCTCGTCTAGCTCCCTGTTTAAAGAATTGTTTGGCTAACGAGGATAAGAAAATAGCTGCCGATATCTGACTTGCATCATAGATAGCAGCATACGTCATTGTACTGACGCTTTCACTGGCTCTGGGCTAAATCTGTGGCTGCTGCTGCTGCAGCAGAGAGGCTGCCTGGTAGTAGCTCTGGCACGCTTATGCAACCTAACGTGTTGGGATCCAGGTGAAATTTATACATCACAAGGGCTCTGCTACTCAAGCACCATGCGACGTGTATATTCTACGAGTCGATTACAACTTCTCACTCTTAACGTAAAACTGATTCCATGTGCAAGGTTTTAGGCCTTAACCGATATCGGCTGAACGTAATGGAGCAAAACAAATCTGCACCAAAGTGGCTGCCGTGTTCTTTCAGTGTAGTTAAAACATTTAATACGTAAATCCTAGTTACTGGCAGGAAGGTGTGTCTGATTTAAACCACCCGAGGTTAGTAAGCGTGGCACGTTAAACACTTTCTACCGTTTGCTTATGTTAAACGTGTTGGGTTTACACTAGCGATGAAACTAAACTGACTAATATAAAGCATCCCTCCTACAAATCGGCGAGCGGTACAAGTAGGACCCGCCTCTAAATCTTCACTTGTTTACGATAAGAGTGGCGCTCATGTCCATTACGTTGGTACATACATGTACCTGAATCCATTGAAGCAAATTGATAACTGTTGCTACATTAAAAGCCTATTACCGGCGACGTTCATGATAAGTACTAGCTATTCGCATCAACGCAACGGTGGTGAATCAGAAGCGCTTCAAATGGCTTCAATGCCTTCTTGGTCCCGGGAAATTGTACATGTACATCCATTCCTCCGAATGTAATCAATGAGATTTACTTCAATTGTCAGGATTTCTTTACATCTAAGACTTGCCCGAGATGCTACAAGGCGCCCAGACTAAGTATATGTAATGGGTGCCAAATTCGTTAGTTGTCCTGGCTACGCTGCGTGGCCCGGGCGAGTCTCGTCGTATTAAACTCCATCAGCAAAATGTAGTCTATTTTCATTAAAATGTGATTCTGGTGTATCTCATGAGTTGTAAGTGAGCTGTTACTCCTATTAGCGCATGCCTCAGCTTGTTTGAGATACAGCAAATTGGATCTCTCCTAGCTACCCATGATCTTGTTAGATTGTGATTCGTTTGAAACAAGCGGGACACTAATATATTGTATTGCACTGCTCGGCTAGAGATCGGGATTTTCTGCTGCGCAAGAAAGGGGATTATTTCACCAGGAGCGACTGCGTGTGCTTGTACAATTTATACGCGCCTGGATGGGACCTTTTACACGGAGGTCATACATATGATTAGGACAACTGGCTAATTGTCTTCAAGCAAGCCGCGTGGATGAGCGTCTTCTGGGAAGTGACCTCTCTGTCCCGGCTTTAAATTGCCAATAAGGGCCTCGCTTATCGACGCAGAAAGCGAATAATCCATAACCCGCTTCAGTGGCACACGGCCTAGCTGGTGAATAGCACTGTGCTGACAATTAAACTCAAATATAAGATGGTGTACGTATCAGGTCCAGCAGATTACAGCGACACTAGCCAGAGGGTGGATGAATGAGCAAGCGGGCTGCTCAAGCCTGCAGGTCTGCTGGTCTGCTCCTGCGCGGCCAACAATAGCATATTAAGTACTGATCTATAACCCAGATGACAGCTTCCGCTGGCCACGCGCTGACATTGAGGAACATAGCTGTGTTGTGCCCAATAAACTGGGAATAAGTATAGGCCACACGCATATTAGTCAAGTCCCTGCTGTTACAGTCTGGCATCTCTTAAAACGGTAGTAGCATACAGGCGAATGACCTGATGGCCCGACAAGAGCAATTCCCAAACGTGTGTAGGTCTCGTCGTATAGTTTTCTTAACAATAATTATGGTAGAAAAGTAAAGAAACCGACGCTCGAGGGAATAGGTCAAGCGATTACATGTAGTAGTATCACTCTAAGAGATTAATGCTCGGCTTAGGGGCAGGACTGAACAAGTCTCCCAAGGTGACCAATCTCAACAATTGCAGTATATCAAACTCCAATCCATCACTTTCCTAATCACAAAGCAATAATGTCAGGCGATTGATTCGAGAGGAATGAAACCTATCCGGGCTATATCCCCGTGCAGCGGCTCTCTGTTCTCTGTCAAACCCAAGGCGCTAACATACGAGTTGCCAATTCATTATCAGACCCCGTTTTCTAATCAAACTGTCATGTCGTTGTCATTTCATCCACACCGAGAATGGGTGCTCTGGGGGGAGGTGGGGCCTACCGCTGCACTCGTGTCCAATTGTTTGAGAAAGCCATCAGTCAGAGTTTTCACATTAGCCGGATTAATACTGGTAGCGAGCCTGAGCTTTTTACTCAAATCCTTCATCCTCACATTTGCGCTTTAAGGCAGCTGTAAGACATCAGTTTCCACTGCAGGAACACATTCAAGCAGATCACAAGCTGGTGGACACCAATTTTATGCCTGGTTGGCCGAGACTGAGTGGTAGAATGCACTAGCAAGCGAGGCGGTGCTCCTATCAAGGAAGATATTCGGTATCAATTGAGGCAAGTTAGGAGGCGCTAGGCATTGACACTCGGCACTGTAGTGTACAATCACCATCAGCAAATCTTTCATCATATTATAACACTCACACTAAGCTTTTTGTTCAGCCGTCACCCTGAATAAGCGGGTTGTTGTGGCACTATGCGGCAGAGAGACAGAGACTGGTGGGTTTTTTACACCCTGACATGTGGGAATGAGGCGTGTTGCACATGGACCCCGACCCAGCCAGTGTGTGGGGGTTCTCGGATCAATCAGTGACAAATAAATAACACTTCGCAGTTCTCTTTTCGTGGCGGATCTGAACCGGGTTCAAGAACAAATGTCACAATTATCTCAATTCCTAGAACCTGACGTGCGATAAAGCAACGATGGATGTCAACCCCCGCCCCTGCATACTGCTAACAATGCCTCCAGGCGTCCACGTTCACAAACAGACGAGTCCAAATAGTTGGGTAATAAAGGCAACCAGAAGTTTTGTGATCAACGTTGGGTAGCGTACACGTCCATGGGAATATTCTGCTCATTGGAAAGCTGTCCATGCTTGATGACATCAGAAGTGCTAGTTGGATGACCTGAGAATGCATTATAAAGTTCACCTGACAGGGACCGAACACTCACAACCCGGCTGTGTCAACTCTTGGTATTGTAAACGGAACATATCACCCGAAGGTGGTTTGCTAAATGGGACCGATGAACGATAAACATAACACGGATATCTAGGTCTATATATATTTAATATAAAATATTCAATGCAAGCTTAGAAAAAAAATTGTACGCCGTTGTAGCTGTACCAAATGATATTACTTTGATGTCATAAAACGAAACAATGCTTTAAACATAAACATGTATAAGAACTGAATTCCTGAAACACCAGGAAAGCCTCATCGGCTTTAAATAGGGTACATTCTTGGCGTGGAATGTATTTGGTAAACAGTGACACTGCATCACTGGGGGAAATATTCATGAACCGTCCGGCATGATTATTGTTTCCGCACAACAAATGTCACAAAATCATGAAAATATCCAGACATCGAGCGGTCCTGGGGCCCAAGCGTTTTGTCGATGATTTGCATGCATGTTGTTTTTCTCGTTCTACGCTTCGTATGTGCGTCATTATCATTATTTGTTAGTGTATGTGTATTTAAAATATATTTGATTTGAGATTGTTGACCTTGTGGTACCAGACTTTGTTGATGAGTGACGAAAGTGACCATGCTAATTAAAGCTCCAGTATGTGGGATTATGCTCAATCAACACTGGACATTGTTGATTCTACTGGTAGGGGAACACAGTATTCCTTAATCTCTTCTATATGTAAGGTTAGATGAGGGATACCGGAGCACCAACAGGGAGATCCATAGGTTCAACATATAAATAATGTATGGTGAGAACTGACCAGGTAGGAGCTCGTAAACTGTGCCACAAAACAGAACACAAATGTAAGGAAGCCCTCGGGACCCCTTTCTTTGCACTGGCCATTGAAGTGGCCTCCTCCCAAATGTCTAATCAGTCAAGCAAGGTTAATAGCTCATGCCCCTTTATCTGAAGGATAGTAAATGAGACACTGTTGGAGACTCAAGGGACGCGGACTTCTGATCCTGTCTCCAATGCCATCATAGCTTATACCCGAGCTTGGATGGGTGCATTATTGACAGATGGGGATTCCAATTTTCACCCGGACGGAGGGAGAACGTCTGCTCAGGGAGTCGGGTCAACCTCCATACATCACTTCGCTTGACACAAGAACGGCAATTCGGCTTCAGATTGGGATCAAATTCGATGAATACCGGTCAATGCTTCCATTTCACTGTCATCAAAATATGGGGAAATATGGTCTCAGCAACCACATCCCCATTAAACTACCCTAGGCTGATCGCTGCCTGAAAAGTACAATGTTTGCCCAGAAAAACCATTCTGCTTCCAAAAGCCAGATGCCAAATATCTATTGAATTACCAATCATTGTTGGGCTTCTTCAGGAGCGAAATCAATAGCATAAATCAACAATTCAATCATCACAATGTTTGAACAGTCTGTATGATGGGTGATGCGAATTTAATCTTTCCCAAGTTGTTCCCAACTAGTATTTGTCGATGTATGCCAAATCCTGCTGATTAGCCTAAATTTTAAAGGCCAGACTCAAAACTATTAGATAGACGGCCTTTGATTATCCAGGGAGAACTTGATTTTGTTCAGTTTGCATTCCTAGGCATCCATTTTAAGAACAGATGCATCCAAGCAGCTTCCTTCCATGCTTCTCTACATTGGTTTCCATAATTGATCCTAATACCTAGCCAATATACCTATCTGAATCATTGCAACTAGAATATAATCAGGTTTATTGAGTTTCTTTTACTTCGGTCAAGCTCTTAATTTTCATTTTACCGAAGTTGACCAACATGGTCCGAGTGAAACAGATGTAGCACCTAAGTCTGCTTCTAATGACAATCACCAAGATCTCCCCAGATGCCATTCATCATCCATCAGCCGGGTCTCCAGAATGGTATCTGTTGAGATTTTGTACTTCACTGCAGCCATTTTGTGATCATTATTGTGAATGTATTATTGAGAAGATAATGCCTACACTACGGCAGTGCTGCTGAGTTTATGTGGCAAGATGGACTCCATATGGACCACTTGTTGCTCTCGCGTCATACGCTGACAGTGAAGCATCACAGGACTCAACTAGAAATTACAAATGCGGCAAATATGAAGCAGAAAAGCCATTAGTGATATTAATGTCCTGTGAGAAGGCGACAAGAGTGCAGGTTTAGGTGATGTCACCTGCCCGACATGCCATGTGGGCGTGTGCTAATGTCGACAAATGTGCCTTCAGACCAGCCCGGTGCCTGGACAATCATCTACCCCAGGCCAAACCTCAGGCCCTGGGACACGACTTACGTCAAAGGACTCGTTGCCATGCCAACCAGGATATCCTTCCCACTAAAACCAGGAAGCTCATGGGTGTTGGGAAGTTTACGACATTTACAGGAATTATACATCAGCCAAAAATTACACTGGTGTACAAGTATTACTATCAAATTGTGACAGCAAAAAACAACTAACAAGTGAATTACATTCGCGATCCCCTTGTACATTCTCCTAGTTATTCGCTGTCTGATGATTTGGACTATAACTGGCCAACACGAAACGAGCCTGATTAATCGGAACACGGACACAGAGGCTTGTGTATTGCGGAGGCTTGGTCCCCAGCTGCTAGGCATAGCTCTCATCAGAAGGTGCACCTGCTCTCCTGGACATTAGCTGCACAGGCGTCTCCAGTCAAATAAGGCCACATAATCATTCATACATTGTAATTGTGTTCTAAAGAGGCTAATTGCTAGCTCTTATCATCTGCCAGGATTGTCTCCCTTAATATATATTTATATTTATACATATACATGTAGATCAGTTGATTAAATTTGCGTCTACCCACACGCGTTTCCTTGACACTTAAATGTATTGTGAGCTTTACCGTTTCTGACGCTTCTTTAATCATGCAGGCGAGGCTGTCCTTTTTCGATGGTCTGTTCTAATATTAGATAATATGCAAGTAGGTCAGGCCTGGTGCTGCAGCGTGCCACTTATTTTGCTATGAAACAATACAGGTATCATAAAAACAAGGTGTATTATGGAAATGCGGCAGTAAAGCTGCTTCCCTTTAGCACGGTGATTAACAACAACGGCCTGGTGCGGATAACAACCGTAGGCTGCGCAGTAGCTCTTAATACTACATTATATTACGCATTACTGCTCGAGACGGTTAACTGATATTCTAAGCCAATAACCCCGGCTTTAAGGAATGACCGCCGGCTTCATGGTGGAATATACCAGCAGGTCCCCTGTATAAATACTGGCGCACATAATCAATCTCCCCGACATTTTAATATCAACATTTATCTTCCATAAAACAATACGACCAGATGAATTAAGAGCTGCTCGTGTTATATGTAACCTTTGTGAGCTTTCGCATTCAAACCATAACATACATGCCAGACTGTGTGCATCTATTCTCAATCAGCAATGATTGAAGAGAACCTGATGTTTAACCTGCAGAATACATTGCTCTTTTGTTTCAAATTGTGAGACATTAGTTTGTGGTGGCACGACCTTTGCCTGACGGAAGCTGGCTTGCTAATGCATGCGAGAGAGATGATTGATGACTTTGAGAGAGACACGGGCCCTTACGCTCGTTCTGTGTGTATACTATTCACGCCAGTGGGATCAGTGTCGCGGAAAGTACTTTGTTTGCCAGTAGATAGCTTTCTACAATGCACCTTCTATTTCTAGTTCGCGACAAATTCCTAGCTTCGATCCATCCACAGTGGCGTGTTGTACACTATTCGTTTCGATAATCCACTGCAATAGCACGCACGATGCCCAACTGACGCATTTGCATTTCGTGGTTGTGATATTCATATTGCAATATGTCATTAATGTGCCCGATTTCGGGCTAATCAGTCGCATTATCTGGACGAATAATTCTTACAGCAGTATGACAGTTACATTACATAGGTATATTTGTATGTATAGCGTTTTCCAAAAGTCACGTCAGTTGTTGCATCAAAGGTCTCTGTATAACAGTCGAGTTATACGACGGGGCCACGCTTAAATATGTTAAGAAATTGAGGTGAGCCATAGAATTGCTACGCTTGCATTTAATTCAATGAATTTAAGGACTAGATGCCAAATAGCTCAACCTGGAACATCCCTATCTATCCGTCTAACATAGAGATGCGCATCGTGACCTACTTTGAAAGTGTGTCACGATTAACGTCACCATCTCTACTCATGGAGAGCCGGCTGCAAAAGATGGCTGGCGAGATAGTCCCTGGCCAGGCTAAATTAGGCCAGCAGCTAATTCGTTGGTATTCATAGACTGTTGTGCGGGGGACATTGTGTATTAACAGGAAACGCTGGACCAAAGCCATCACGTCCTCGTCTACAAGTCTGCTCTGGCGGCAGCAAAAAAGCAGTTTACAGTTAATCCAGCGTGGGGATGTATGTGCAATACACTCGGAGGCTGGCTGCCTACTGGAGCTCATACAACAAATCCACAGTGGATTTTTTCATGTTTTTGAGTCTCCACAGAAACAGCATTAGTTGAAAATGAAACCGATTATCGAATCCCACCTAGAAACAAAAATGGGAAGCAGCACGAAATACCATTTACAAATATATAACGGACAATTAATGATCTCTCAGAAAAAAATAAATTATTTGCCTATAATTCTGCTAAAGCAGATCCAGTAAAGCAATCTTCAAAATCAACGTATAGCTTATAAAACAATGTACTCTCTGTAGTCTACTTTGGCCTTCAACTGAAATATATTTAGATCAGATGCAATATTTCAAACGAAATCAGCCTATTGCAAATCGGGACTACCCAACAGCACCATAAAAAGGATGTTTAGTACGGGTTGAATAATGTTGCAAATCCTCAACGATGCTACAAGTGTCAGTGGCAACTTCCCGAGTGACCATGATGGCATGGCCCAGCAAGAGCAGTTGCTCATGTTTTTGGCAAGTCATGGACAAGCCAAAGCTCGGGGGATGCACGGTAAATCCACCACCGCACCAAATATCATCAAGCAAATCCAGGAGCTTCAACGTGTGGCTCTGATCAGCAAGTAGTCGAGGGTCAGATGGGCGATATCAGAGAATAATCATCTGCGTGCCGGAATGGCCTGTCTAAGGGCAGGGACGCCTAACAGAGCCCGGACAAACCTTGCACATTCAGCAAGGAGAAATGGCAATGTCACTATCTATGCTTATAGTAATGGTCCCAGTGGGATGTGTTAAGACAGCTATGCCAATAAAACCTCCGCATGGACCCTCTCACAAGACAATAGCCTGTTGCTCAAGCGGGGAGCCTTGTAAAACACTAACCTGGCTGAAGCACTTCATTTGTCACTCCAAAAGCACAGCCCTCTGCGATGAGAACAACTTCACCTGTCAGTTTTATTTGTAAGGGGTATTGCATCTTTACACAGTCATTATATTAATTGATCTAAATCAATACCTCACACAGTGAGGCTAAATACCATTTTCTGCTTGAGATGATTTACCAACTTGAAGACTCCTGCATAAGAAGTGTTATTGAAGTGGCGCTGCAATAAGGGGAAGACTGTAATCAATATAAAACCAGCAAGTCTATGATACTGATATAAACTTATACACCTTTGTACAAGGGATATAATCTTAAGTTAGATAAAATCATCAGTATTTCTGAGTAAACAAAATGGTCTATTATCTGTTTATATGCGGGTGTAGCGGTGACATTTCCTAGCACCTGGCTTATTCTGTCCACGGTGCACACTTACCAGCAGACAATGCGGTCCTTCGCACACGCAAGTAGGCAGCAGTTATTTATTACAACATACAAGGGCTCAGTCACTAACGAGCAATAATCATAATGCATAACGCATAAATTGCGAGGCGAGCTTTAGTAAAAAGCCTCGCTGAGTTGTAAAGGGAGTCATTCATCAATGTGATCCCATACAGTTTGCCCATCGAGGTATCAAACTGACCCTTACGTATTCCTGCTTTTCATGTGAAAATGAATGCAGCACCAAAGCCACCTGAGCACCGAGCTAGCTGTGCATATATCACAGCTGAATATTAGGTCTTGAAATTCATAGAAATATCAAATATGACTAGGGATTGTTGTGGGGAAATTAATCGACGTCCGTGAGGTAACATAAATATGAATATCATTAGAAGAGAAGCTATCCAAACCAATAAAAACTTCGAATCGGTGGTCGCGAGAAAATGTATTAAACAATTCGATGCAATGGTACATGGTTTCTACTACAGGTTACGTATTCAAGCTAAAATCAATTCGGTGAAAGGGGCTCATTCACCGCAAATTAGATGTGTATTTTTGTATGAATAATACATCAATTATCTTTCAAGTGCCGTTCGGATCTGCGGTGATCGGCTTAGTAAAACAGCATCTGTTTTTGAGAATCCGCCTAGATTTACCCGTTTCAAACGAATTGAACGAGCCGATAACTGCCACAAGTACCTATACCACACTGAGAAGCCTGTGGCTGGTGATATTCGGATGACCCTCCTATCTGACGAGGGACTTTATTAGACGTATAATTACGTCGGGGTCCTGCGTTAATAGTCTGGTGCTTTCCATTGAACCCATCCCCCGCTCCTTTCGGTTAATCAGCACCTGTCTGTTGGACTTATGTCAACCCCGTGATAGATGGGTCGAGTATAAATAGCTACTCAAATGTAATCTCATGTAATATTAAAATGATACAGGTACACACACACACACACACGCACATATTGCGAGTTGCACACGTACGACTGAACCCGCCGGTTGGTCGTTGTTACACGCGATCAATATCTGTTACTGCGACTACAAATACTTCAGGTATACGCCACACAATTGTGATGTAAATTTGTTCACATATCGTATTTTGTCTTATAGTGAATTAATCATGCCGGTAGTACCACCTGATGCAATGAATGCAATTTAAATTAGATCTAAGCGCCTACATGAATATTTAAAAAGCGGTGTAGATGCGGTGTTGACGTGCCTGTTGGCAGGTGTATTAATAGACAGGCTTTGTCTACGTTGATGATAAATGCATGGCTTATGCGCTTGCAGTTGAGCATTATACTCTCTACCTGTTCATATTTACTCGGTACGAATTAACAGCACAAAGCCACGGTCCTATAGAACTCATGCAAATTGAAGAACCGTGCAAACAATACACGCTATACTGGAATCATGGTACGATTATTTGATCAATTCGATAGAGTCGCAACAGTTCTAACAACAAGTGCTTCAGTCATATTTTTCAGAATAATGCATCACGGTGTGAAGCTGGAGAGTGCTTGAGCCAGTCACAGACTCGGGACTAAATCGAGAACTAAAGAGTGCAAACCCGTGATGGCGGCTTTTCTAACCACTGTGGAAACGCGGCACTCCCACATCAAGTGACACGTTAAAAAGTACCGAGGCAATCAGTTGTCAGTAACACAAACTACTCAATGGCAAGAATGATCCACTATCCGACAGGAAAAACCCGAAAATCCTAACAAAAACCTATGATGGGTTGCCATGTTAATCAGTTGATTTTCGGCTCCTGTGACTGTCCCAGTTCACATCCAGTCAAATGAACAGCAAAACTATGGTGTATGACAGGGTCCCTAATACACATTAACCCAAAAGAACGCCGAAGATAATATGATTTTCTGCTAGCGATGCGAATCAATAGTAGATAAACGAATTGGGCATTGCTATCTACGCTTCTTCGCTAAAGTAGGCACAGTATGCAGTCGTGTGCAGTCATGAGAAATTTAGTAGACCATGCTTTTTCATTTCTTAAAGGAAAAGAAAAAGCATTGCTACCCTGGATACAAATGAGAACTGCAGCTGCACGTTTTGGAGACATTTACCTCTTACCCTGTCTACCATGAATCAGCACAGTTGCCGCTATCTTGCCATAATTCGAGTTTTTATTTTCAATTTGCAGGAGCCTAGTCATGGCGATATTGCAACGGGGATATATATTTGCTCGCCCTACAAGAGTTCCCCGCAATTGTAACACACTAGTAACCGAATCAATACTGAAGGTATTTACGACATTGCTGTTTTATTTTTGAGCGAAAAGAGAGCCTTAGACATATGACAAACGATGGAATACATGATGGAAATCGGAAAAGGTTAATAATTATCGATACATCAGCTTCATACCCTAGTCATCATAGGCGAACTATCATAATTCAATAAACCAGTTGTAAGGATATAATGGAAATATCACTTGTTCAAACAGCGCATATACAATATAGCTCGAACCTTAATGCCTGATATTAATAAACATACAGCTGCAATCGCATTTATTTCCATTATCATGTAAATGATGTGTGCTTCGGTCACATTAATGCTATGTAAATACTAATCTCTATATGAACAGTGTTACATCAAAGAGCATATGATTTCTGCAGGATCCCGTGCTCTATATTATAGATACTAGCTGTCGTTACCCGCGCTGCGGGTATTGCTAGGAACTATTGGAAAAAGTACTCTCCACCTCTCGGCCTCTCGGCCTCTCCGCCTCTCTCCCTCTCTCCCTCTCCCCCTCTCCTCCTCTCCTCCTCTCCGCTACACAAACGAACATGTGTGACCCAGCAGCCCCGCATGTGTGACCCAGGTTCGTGACCCAGTTACGAATGTTCGGCGGATTTCACATTCTGATGCTTTGTCAAACTTTTAATTGTGCCCACCGGGTACAAAATCGCACATTAACTGCTTCTGTCGACTCAGAATTCGCCCATTCAGCCCAGAACTCCTGAATTTGGGAGACAAACTTTTCGCTTATCGAAATTATATATAGATTTACAATATGATCAGAAAGGAGTGTTGTTTTATTTACAATTCAAGCCAACACGATATATTTTAACAAGTTTGTATTGATTTTTAAAAAGCACACTATCATCCCATGGAACATCTGAGTGATGTGTTTCAATACAGATATATTAAATGTTGTCGTGGCAGGCCCACGGGGAGTGGAGCAAATCTCTCGGTGTAAATTGATGGTGAATTCTGAGAGATTGAAAGCTATGAATCCAGCTAACTTAACAACATTCTATGGGATCTGTTTGTACATAGACAAATGTACACGTGATGTAATATTTAGCGTTTATTTATTTGTTCTTAAATCTTAAGTACAAGGCATACGCGCACGTACAGCCGATGATATATTTGAACTGAAAACGAGAAAGAAATGTGGTTCCGAGATCGGCATCTTAAAAATCTACGCAGGATAGATAGACGTAGACATCACTTGAAATCACACTATCACGCTGCAATCGCTGGGTGCTTCATCTTTCACAAACAACTCAGGTAGCAGCAGAAACTGCTCTGGCTTGCCTCAGCCCAATCAGAGAGCATGTTGCCTATGTCAAGCTTCCATTAGCCACAGAGCATGCTCCCTCCGGCGTTATCATGTCAACTTCCACCAGACGCTGTCATGACAAAAATACTGACGGCTATCTAATCAAGCATAGCGCCGATTTGCGGGATACAGTTTTGAATCAAACTTCAAAGGGCGCTTGTGATTATAATCCGCATTCCGGGGCGTTTCTTTTCGCAAAAATTCCGCAATCCAACCGTTTCCTTCAGCTTTGTGTTATCATCCACGAATCTTTTCTCAATTCGGAGAAACCTATCGCAAATCAAAGCTTAAATGCTTCCAGTTAGGGAAATTCGAGTAAATTATTCAAAGTGACGGACATTCTTTAAATTTGCATGAATGTCAGTGTTTTGTCTAATCACATTATCTGCTGGCAACCGGTGATCGTACAGTTCTTGTCAAAGGGTTCCTGGATATTACATTTCACCAGGGCATGCACAATTTCAAAGGAGAACACATAATCCGGTACAAATAGATTTCGGCCACGATTCAGTTAAGTTAATATAAAAATATTTGGCTTTTGGTAAATCACTCACCAACGAATCGGGAGATTATTGCCACTTTATGTCCACAAATTCCATTTTTTTCTAAATGATGGCATTATTGATATTTAATGCGGTAAACAAGAGCGAAAATCTATTAAAAGCCAAACGCAGTATTTATTTCTCTGACTTGCAAACAAATCTCAGCCATTACTCCAGATTGATCGACAGTGCCCAGGTTGTGCAAATGTTGCGACTCATTGAAGCGACTAAATTAACTCCAGTATGTGCTAACAGACGGTTGATGATGTTACGTTTCCCTGGGTGCAGCATCGTCACAAAAGTACTCACATAACGACAGTTATCGCACTAGAATACAGGATTAGTTAATCAATATCACGACTGGAACAGCTTACATGTATATAGTACAACATGCACACGTGTTCAAGTCTCTACTTCAAGGTTCAAATAAGTCTTACATGCCAAGCCTACTACATTTTACTTGTTAGTTAGTTCTGACGGTTTCGGACTACGGGCTGAATGTGAATTCTAATTTACAATAACATCATTGAAGAGGTGGTATTTTACATGACAAACTATTTCAGCTAGAATGCATTATAGGAAACGCTTTAAAAATCTTGCGTATGTTTATATCACCCCGCTGGCATTGGATTGATTTTCGATATAATACTATTTTAGGTGGCAATCGATCCATAAAATGCTGGCATTGACTTGGTACAATATGGCATTGTTTGCTTGCTTTGGGCTATAGTACGGAATTTCTTAGCAGATAAAGGGGTATTATTGAGAAGTCTTAAACCGCCATCAATGCCAAGTCCGATATGCGATATACACGTAGTTTGCTACGGCAACCGGCCGTACCAGGATTCACACTGAAATGTCATATGTCACAGTGCTTTACCGTGGTCAGGTTAAAAATTGGATAAATTAGAATGGTTTGGACGAATGTCTGACATTTGAGATGATTGGCATTGCACATGTGCAGCGTGCCGAATAGAATTGTTCAACGGAAGGAACGGCATTTACGATGAATATTGATAAATGTTCCACTTATATATTGTGATAAGTTTCATAGCCCCGTCACAAACAAAGCTCAATAGGAAGTGGTTTGATGATGCCTTTTTAATCATGGAGTGGGTGTCCACAAGGATTACTCGGTATGTGTGAGCTGTAGAAATCCGGTACAACAACACTTCCAATGGGAAGCAGGTCATGAGCAAGTACATACGTCTACTCCGGGAAAGCATAATACGGGGACTGCAACTACAACGCCCGACATTGACTGGCTTATCAATGGCCAACAAATCCGACATGTGTCTGTCCAGTAAAAGTGAGCGCCCCAGCCCCCTCCCTCAATTTTACACTACTGTTACAGAAGTGAAACCCTACTCAAGTTTGTTTGTTTGACCATAGGTAAACCGGCACTAACATTCCAGCGCTTACAATGGCAACAACTCAGCCAACAAGCTATAGATAACCACCATGCAATTTCTGACCATGGAAATGATGGAGGCTGTCCCGACAATCGTCGTATTCATTCCATGAAAGTAAAATGAGCGGCTGTGTCCATCGGGCGAATCAATACGTCTATGCAAACTTTATATTGAATGCACGAGACGGCAACCCTGCTCATTTTTCTTGTTTATTTTATCATAATGACTGACGATGATGGAGCGATATTGGGAGATAGGAGAATATAATGGATTCTATGAATAGCTGCCATCCACGGCTAAGTTCATCACCATCTTGCGCTGTGGCAGCAGCTTAAGCAATTGTAGTGCTGGAGGTTAGGAGGTGACTCGATACTTGACTGGCTTCGAACCTGTTAACACTGGCCTAAACACAATCAGGTCAGCCCAGTTCGGCATGATTGGTGATCCTACATCGTTAATAATCACCGCCCTTTAATCCGCAGCCACGTTCGTGACGTCGGAAACGTGCACTGTACACATTGGTGAAGCTCGCTCTAGTTATCTAAGCGTTTACTTTTTACAAGGACAGCTAGATGTAGTATTTCTGTTGAGTTTTAACTCGGATGAAAAAAACACGACAAAGAGACCGTTTTTTTCGGCATTAGATATTACACCATTATTGTTCGATCTAAAGTTGAGATGTTGAATTAGGTGAATCAGCTACTTATGATCTACGGTTTCTTCTCGCGGGATGCAACACTTGTCTACCATGTCAAATTTTATCACAACGTCTCTTCATTTTCACACAACATATCATTCACAATATAGCGCGATAAAAACTGTCTAGCTGCGCTATATGAATACTCCAGTCTACAAAAGACTCATCAGCCACAGCGGGCTATCAAAGTGTTGTTTTCAAAGCACGCATACCATGCTAAAATCAGAGGTACGGTTAAGTGACTGTATCGTTGTTTTTAAAATGAGACAATCGTAATTAATGCTAATTGATACGGTTGAACACCATCTGGCAGATCCACATTTGAAAGAAAAACAAATTCCTGTCTGTCACTTTGAAATCAAAATTCGCGAAGACTAAAAATATCAGATATGATATTTGATTTTTTTTAATTCTTAAACAAAAAGTCACGAAAAGTGCTACAGCTCAATGAATATATAATCTCATCAGTTTAGAAAAAGGTTGGGGCTGTTAAATGTTACCAACTCTCAAACTGATCATCGTAAATTAACCGGACCACAGGTGGAAAACTCCCATTTCTTCGCGAGTACAAGAAGATCACAGATCGCAAGCAATCACAGTTAATTCATTCCGAAAGGCTCAACCTTTCCGCATAATACTAGTGCGAGGATACGCTGGTGAGGAATGGCTGCCAGGAAAATCCACGGTGACATTTGTGGGATCATTTGATCAAGCAAGTATGATACTTGTCGGCAAAAGTAAATATTAGTCTTGGCGCAGTGGTGGCTGTTTGCGAAACGCCACAAAACTGGGCGCTCTTGGCGTATTTCAGAGCGCCGAGTTAAGCCTGATCGCTTATTAATGTTTATTTCTTGAATTCTATATCTATCTGAAACAATAAGGGAAGAGGATTCGGCAGAAAACGGCGATGCAGCGCAGCATCAACATTGTTTTAATCTAAAACGATCTAGAACAACAGGCGCGGAGAAACTGGCAGCTTGCTAATAGTTTACTTGTCGTTGCCCCATCACTTCCTGGCAGGTTTCTAGCAGGTGCTGGCTAGTGACGTCCAAATATAGAGGCTATGTGTCTGATCAAACGAGAACCGCAATACCTGGACATATGCGCTACTTAAGTCGGATCTGGTTGTACATAGCTGAGCGTTTGATCTGGAGGGTGTGATTATTGTTATAAACAGTTATTTAACAAACACTTGTAATGAGTTAGTGAATAAAATCATCTTGAATTGAAGGCATTCGTAGGTCTCTTCATGACGGAATACACGTAAATCATGCTGATAGGCATCAAGATTGCTCCCAGTGAAGACATTTGTGAGCACAACCACAACTGTATACGCGCATGTATCGGGCAATTACTATTTGTCACTTTTCCTTTAAAGTACTAGTTTCCTTGCATCTATCTTCTGTTGTTTTCATGTGTTTGCAGGAAAGGTGTGAATATTTCATCGCCTCAAATCTGGGGATCAATGGCGATTTTTAGGGACTAGAAACTGGAGGAAACGTAAGGATAAACGTCTACAAGATTGATGTAGTGAGCTTATGCGAGCTGTTTTCCTTAGATCACTTTCATGCTGTCTGTCAGTTTCTATTACTTCTAACGCTTAAATCTGTAAATAATATTCCTTCTCCTTCGTGTGAAAAACATACACCTCGACTGCTTACAATGCCAAGGAGAAACTGACGAAGAGGCTGGAGATTGAGTTATTCTGAGTTGGTGTGATCCTTTCTATTGCGGTGTTGGACAGAAATACACATCAATATTTATCATAATGAAAATGTATTTTAAGTAGCTTAGGAGGAAGCGTCATATGCGAGTAACACGCGTTACGGTGATGTGTCGATGTTTTGACAAGGCGTGCATCACCACCGAGTGATTCCTTCACTTATCGGCAGCTCTACATGCGTGTCCGTGGTCGGCACCACTGGCATGGACTTGGCGGCTACAAGGTGTGAGCTGAGGCTAATGACGCCATAACACTTCACCGGCGGGAACCCAGCGGTGTGAGATGAGTCCAAAATAGCAGTCACAATTCATATTGTCATCAAGGCACTGATACCCGGTGAAAGTCAAGTTTGCCGAGGTTTTAATGCCTCATGCCGCCAAAGATTATTTCCCATAACTCGGAGCGAAATATTAGGGTAGGATCAAAGCTAACGGGTGAAATTACGGACTGGGAAGTATAATCTTGAGATGAACGTTATGCATAAATAGCGCCAGATTCATCGCCATCGACTGGTCTGATATTAATTTGTAGCTGTACCTAATCCTCACCAGTAGGAATGTGAACGCAAAATCACATCATTTAAACCATTGACGCTCCTCGAGACAGAAGCGCGGAAATATTTACTACATTGCCTTGGAGATGTGCATAGCTAGAGAAGCAAAACCATACAATTAGATAAGCGCATTAGGCTACTACAATACACTGTTGTAATCAGGCATTGGTTCCTCAGTGTGAGATCAGGCATGCCACAGACCGGATTCATCAGTTGATGACGTCAATAACCAATACTATCACCACACTAGATGATGGTTGAGGTCTCTCTATCGCTCTCGTCACAGCAGCCTTCATATCAACAGGCAGGCTACCAGTGAGGAAGATTCAGTGCGTGCTTGCAAATTGGTCGTGCTTAATTTAGAATGAGCCATTATGTTTGAGTAATTTATGAAACTCAAGTGAGAAGCACTGAGGGAGGGCGAAAAACGAGAAATAAGCAAACAAATGTTACCAGGATGTGAGAAAATATCAAAGATGGCATCAGACTATCTACCGGTTATGCATTTACAATACCTGCCATGTAATTAATGCGAAAAACATGTAATGACACGCTGAAGTCAATAGCAGACAATTTCCCCACTCTTTTTTAACCATTGGCAAGTTCAAGTGGAGCTCGTTGTTTCTGATAGCAAAGAAAATAACTTGGCTGAGGAGTCGCGAAAGAAAATGTGGTCCGCTTCAACCATGATGGCAGGTGAATCGCTACGGGAAATCACAACCCACTGCCTGCTATCACTTCTTCTAGTGGTGAAAGCAATTACTATTTCTCGCCTCTACAATGGGAGAAGCAAACACACGTGTTTCTCGCCGTCTGTCTGAAAGGACGAGACGTCCTCCTCGTGCCCAGACAGTTTCGCGTTCTTCGACGTTAACCGTACAATTGCTCTAATAAAAATGTATGGACTGACATACCAGGGCATGCATTTCAAGGATTCGTAGTTAACTGAGCTTATATTACTGGTAAACGTTCGTTTTGACAATAATTCTGACTAAGAACGCATACCAAACCTTCATCGGCTGATAGTAATTTGCTCTCAGTTAATGGCTGGCAGGTACATGTAGCTGTGTGAGTAAGACATGGAGATGAATAGCTTCTACGTTAACTCCCAGCCTCCTTAATGTAGCCCACATGCCGGTCTTATCTCTAGTTCGCTTTATCCTATGATTAACAGTTATTTTCACCTGTGTGGTGGTGGACCAGATTCGACAGATACTTGGCGTTACTAGTTCCATGTACATGTGCGGGTAAATTAAAAGTGGGCTGCTTGTAAGCTACATTAATACGCTGGCGAGATTAATATGTAATCTCGCCAGCGTGTTCACCATGCACATATTTGTCCATATTTGAACATATTGCAGTTTAGTATTAAGAAGATTCACTCATCTTCCTCCTCTAATGCTTACTCTCCCTTGAGAAGAAGGTTGCGATTGTTTACACGCATGCAAACCGCTGAAACTTTGATCCTGGAGAACAAACTGACATAATCAGTAGTCTTGATTGAGAAACCGATGATTTCATATTGATGTCACAGCAATAAAAAAACTAATTTGGAGAAGAAAGGATCAGCAGATGTGTGCTGGGTGTTCTTATAGAAACCTGGGTAAATATTTGGCAGGAGAGAATCGATGATCCATCAGGAAAAAATGCATTACATTTTTCAGAGAGAAGTTAATTTTGGGCGCGCCTTATTGCTGCAATACCGTTTCCAAATATACCACTCACAGATTTCATATTCACGTGATATAAATAAATAATTAGGGCACATATAAATTAATTAAATGCATGAACGTTGAGTGTGTGAACATCTGTCATTGCTGGCTCCAGCCACCTGTTATGACGATGGACCTGTTCCACTTTGATTGGTGGGACAGAATGGTCATTGCTTGTAGATGCCATCATCGTCCGCTGAATGACCCGGGTAAAAGTTTAAGGCTGGTGACACACATCAATATCAAATCAATGCCCATTCAATGTTTTAAAAGTAAACACCGCTGTCAGGTCCATCATCTGTGTAATTTGTAGTGGGATCCTGGTGAATGAAACTCCCTTCAGCAGCTTCTCGGCCAGGTTCCGCCCGGAAAGAGATCAATATCAGCGTCATTGCACAGTAATTATAAGGAATCAAATCATGGCTCTCAACCTGGACCACTCAATATCTCAGACAAAAGCGTCCATTGTTTCGTGGGCAGAAGGTGACGTTTGTTAGATTCAAAATTAAGGTTTAGATTGAGCTTTCTCACTCTGACGAGTAGGTGTTTGACATCAAAGCTCAAGTCACAACCAGTGCTCATCTGACCGAGGGTACAATTATCGAAGCTGAGTGCTCGACACGACCATCATATTCCTACAGACATTCATCCCGCTGTACGACTAAGTTGTAGATTTCGTACAGTGTTCCTAGCGCAACCCCGAGTGGTTCAGTCGTAGACTAGAACAAATCAATTTTCCAATAAGTAGCAAATGAATTTAATATACCGCAAGAAAGGCCATGGCATAATTCCGAGACCCATGATTTATTATGTAATGTCGATAGGCAGCCTTGATTTTCGAGTACATTTTGCTGCCAGATATACGTTGTAATATTCTTGCCAGATAGGCTATTACCACAAATTATTTAATCTAAGCTGGAGAAATTGAATTATATAGTATATTGCTACTTTTGGGAGGTAGCTTAATAATCCATCACGCATGTATTACACGATTATTATCCAATAACATTGTTATTATGATGTCAGGTCTTCTCCGAAACTCAGCTCACACGAGGAGTCTTTGTTAAATTACAACAAATCTCTATTGATGGCATCAATTGGAAGAAGGAGAATTATCAATAATGGTGGTACAAAATCAATTATTCATGTGCTACATATGCTAGGTATGAATAGTGAATGCTCTGAAGATGTAATTGACCTCGGAGTGCGGCTCATGTGTCCAGCCACCCAGCATCAGTGACATATTGTGCTATTCTAAATTGTTATAATATATAGATGACATGTAGCTTTAGCCGCAAGGACATCTCTCTCTGTAATTTACAAAGTGCGCCGCCTAGTTACTGCGATGCTGCAAGCCCTTGATTCAGAGATGCAGATTAGCGATGGCTATCAATGATTACACGCGTGATAATTGTGGCACGCATCATCCTACAGATGGCAGAGTAGACAACATCATGTCCTTCAAGCGTGACCTAAAGGTGTCTGAATATTACTGGATATAAACAGTGACATTAGGCACCAGTTCCAACTAGACTGGTCCGCATTTGGTGGCTAATCCTTTAAGATTCTCAAGGAAGCTGCATTTCATCAACGTCCATGATGACCTAGTCAGAAAATTGTCAAGCCGTGAGCAGCATTACACTCCCATTCTATTCACTCTCACGAGTTTGATAACTTTGGCCAAAAATAGACAGTTTAATCAGAGAAACAAAATCCCCCAAATCCGGAGTAGACGTGCAGTTATCGACACAGTCTGTCCATTGGCAAAAGGATGGACCAACTCAGCAGTAGAATCTGTTTTCTTGGCGATGGACGGGATACACATGCATGCCTGAATTATTCATTTGTTCTCCTCCGTTTCTTGCTCCCTGGGTGATATTTCTCGATCAAATCAATTAATTCCTGCATCATTCATGCTCGCAGTTCTAGTGGTTTGGGTTAAATGAACGTCTATAAATAGCACATTCCAAATATGGGGAAATCGCTATTAGTTGAAACTGTCTAAAATAAAAAATAATTTCATTTACGTATATCTTACACTGAAAATGATGAATTGACTATCTTTCTGCAACAATCTATACACACGCCTTAAATGAGACTGTCCGCTTGTAATCGGGATATGAGTAAACGGCCACCGTGAGTACGGTTTAATCGTCAAACGTTTTCTGGTAAACTGTTAAGGTGACCGAGTGATGTTCTCTGACGGATTGAACTAATGTTTTAGATTAGATTAACGTTCTTTTCCGACATTAGTTTAAGGGGCAGCAGCAGAGATATAAATCGCATAACAACTGCACAAGCATTTGCAGTTCAGTACAGCAAACGATATCGTGAGTTGTCCGGTTCAAAATGGCAATTTATTTCTTCATATTCTAATTTTCTAATAGATCAATGGTGGCCTGCCCGGGTCTGTTTATGATAAACTATGTAAATGGAAAGCTTTCAAATAAATGGCTCTATTTATTCGAAATGTGTGGTACGGTGATGGCTTTATTCAAATGACTCGGATCGATTTCAGTCTTATTTCCAAATTACACTGGTGAGGTCAGATGTGGCGGAATTGACGCGGGCATCACGCACAGTACCATCGAGACGGAGATGAAAGCATCGCTGGCCGCACGAGGGCCTCGTCTGTGCCGAGCTGTTAGCACATCCTGACCACCGCGTCCGAGGTGGGTGACAATAACCGAGTCGGACAGAGCAATAATTACCGAGGACTAGCACATGGAGGTCGAGTCTCGCCTGTTTTTATCATGTTAGCTCATGTGCCCCTGATAGGCCTAAACCCGGGCCAACAATCTGACAAACAGCTCGGACGAACAGCCGTGTTATTGTCTTAGTAAGAGAGGGCAAAAACATCAGTGATCCATTAGTATTAAATTAGATCAAGAGACAAAGCCTGGAGCGAATTGCTGTCGATTTTATCTTAATCAGCGGATCCAGTCCTCACGTGGTCAAGCTTGCCGGTCTAAATTATTAACTTCGCAGCAACCCACATAAATTATATAAGGTTCTACTGTGCAGCTATTTCAATTTAAAATGATAAATGGAAAGATTCTAACGCAATATTAATCAACTAATGTACAAGTACACTTGTACTAACGAAGGTGTGGAATTGGGTAGTTATGATAATGCGCC